>APFE030193420.1:317010-327423 GCA_000404065.3 Pinus taeda
GCACACACATGAACACCATGATATAAGGTGGAAACCCAATGTGGGAGAAAACCACCTGCTGCAAGTCTCTCAATCTTCTTCTTAATAAGAAAATCCTTTTACAATATTTTGTACTGGTGCAACCTTATACCAGTACGGGAGCTACAACCCCCTTTTTCTCTTGTACTAGCCGATCCATTTACTACTACGCAGGCTACTACCTGCGACAATGATGCTCCAAAGATTTCCTTTAGCTCTTGTACTAGCTTAGATATTAGTACGTAGGTGCTGACCTACAATCTTCTCTCATCCAGGTACCACGTTTCATCAATTTTCATACTGGATACACTGAAGCACAACACATAATCTGAAAGGCCACGTTTCATCCAATTTCATACTGGACCCAATAACCACATTGAAGCTCATAATCAAACAACCTTCTGAATCACCCAATCACTAGATCAATACATATACAATGAGAGTCATCAATCAGATCTAGTTCATCATATCCCATAAAGATATACTCAATCACTTTTCAGACGGCTGTCATAAGATCATAATACTAGAAACTAGACATCACTTCAACACCCAGAACACAACAAGGATAAACATGAATTTCAAGAGAAGTAAGCAGCTTGCTCAACTGCTCGCCTGCTTACGTAAGTACCCTGTTCAACTGCTCGCCTGCTTATGTACGCACCCTGCTCAACTGCTAGCCTGTGTACCTCGCTCTACATCCATTGAATTGCCTGCGGTCCTCCGCACCTGAAACCCTTCTACGCCTGCGTACAGACGCACCTGCAACCCTTCTGTACCTGCGTATCGGCACACCTGAGACCCTTCTGTGCCTGTGTACGGGTGCACTTGAAACGCTTCGTCTCAGCGTATGTCCACACTTTTCTTTCACTGTACCTGTGTAACTCCGGGTATAGATAATTTCGAGACTTGAAGAACAACCCAGATAGTTAGATCTACAGATCTGAACATGCGCCGAAGAGATCTCAATTCATCAGTAGATTCGCCTTATTTAGATCTAGACATCTCTCATAACCCATCACTAGAACTTCAGATCTAACTTCTTAAGATATTCAACCCAAGAACATGCTTAAGCCAAATGATCTCCTTTGCTTTATATAGGCAAGCTCTTCCTTAAATCATGGATCATGGGGCTTAATAATAATAATAAAATAAGACCATACCACGGGCCAAAACCATAATAACACAATACCTTCAGCTAAATACCATGAGAAACCCCACGTGTGGGCGCTTTACTGCCTTGAAGTGTGTGCACAGGGGGTACGCACCCCATGAATGGGTGACCTGCAGGTATGTACGCACTTTATATAAGACATGCGTGTGTGTACGCACCTTTTGTATGGTGTGCCTGCGTACTCCTTATTTTCTTCAATATTTGAGAGATGATCATCAATCTCTACTACTGTCCTGTTGTACAGTGATCCATCACCTGTATGGGTTGCCATCAAGGACAACACTTTAGCCATAATGCCAACAACAAGAACAGACCACTCCTTCTTACGGTTTGAATCTAAACTAAGTTGGACTCATCCAAAGGATGAGCTTATAACCAAGAAAATGTTATCCTCCTCAAGCTTGTCAAAAATAAAGAGGTACTTGCCAGAAATGGTGGGGGAAAAGAGAGACAAATGAACCTCTTTGTTATACTCTGTGTTTGAAAAACTTTCCATCACTTTTTTATTCACCTGGGTTGGGAAATCCTTTACCTAATAGTTAATCAAGCCACATTGAAAGTCTTCAGCCAGTTTCCTGGTGTTATCTTTGGGTCAACTATCACCAAGCCATCTGCAATGTCGTTATGTGTTCAAGAGGTCTGTGCAAATAAACCATTCACGTACAAAATATCTGTCATCCATCATTGACCATCCCTGAGTTAGTTCTTGCCAAATATATTTCTTCAGACTTGATCTATGATTTCGTGTTATGGGCTTGCCTATGATGGATCACTTTCCATTGACTCCGACTCATTATCTAGAAATATGATCTAGAAATCGTTAGTACCTTGGAATCTACATGCCTCAATGGTAGGTTTCTCGCCTTTGACGACAGGTTGCATCATTGACCTTCGATCAAAGGATTCCGTGACGTGTTCGACATCGTCTCATTCATTTACATTTCATGGATTGTACTGATTACTTTGAGGGCAATTGACATTACTGGTGATTCCTCTCACACTTGTTAACAATTTACATCATTGACTAGTAATCAAGTGGTTTCTACCATGTTCGACTTCGACACATTTATTCACATGGATAGAATCGTACTAGTTCGGGAAGTAGAAATGAAGACCTTGGATCTAGTTTCCACCATCCAGGCTACGAGGAATTTTGTTATCATTATATAGTGGACTATTCATAAACAGACAGTTGCGCCCATACTGTGTCCATACGTTTGTACTTCTGATGTAATACAAAATCATTCCTGTATCAGAACAGTTTTAGATAGTTCTTAGTCAGTTTTGATCTGAGTATGGGAATGCCTACCTCATCGATGATATTTTCACATATATATATTTTTGTGTTGAATGTTTTTATAGGTTCCGACCGGGGTATCCATAGGAAGATCCTTGAAATGATAAACTCCTTCACTCTTCTTAGATGATCAAAAACCATCCTCATCTATTACAGACTTCGCACTTTATGGGGCAATCTGTTACACAAAAATTTGTCACCATGACTTTCTATAGTTTCTGTGAGTTCATCAACACTCATACATACCTCCTTTGCAATTCTTAAGCCTCATCTCTTCATGTCAAACCTTGAAAATGGGAGAAAGACCTTAAAAATATCTCAAATCCTAGTTTCACACTTTATCCTAGCATTGCCTGCGGTGCCGCACCCAATGGACATGTTTCCTGTGAACCTAGCCGCTTTGTCTATTAAGTGATGGGTGTGAACCTCTGTAAAAGTTAAAAAAGTGTGAGTTCATTCTTAAAAAATCATCTTGGGTCACTTCTAGACACTTCTATAAGGAATATTGTGCTGGCAAGTCCGCTCCACCTTGGTTCATCCATTCCATAACTAAGGGAGCTAACTCCATGATATGAGGTGCTTATCGCATTGAAGGAGGAACTTATCCCTTCAATGGTGGACCTGAAACTTCCTCCATTTGCACTATAAATTCAGGCATTGGGCTAGTTGTGGGGGAGGTTGAAAGCTGAAGATTCTTGAGCGTAAATGCTGCTAGAAATTAGACTTCCTTTTTGAGCTTGTGAGAGGAGGGATCACATACCTTTCATGTCATAGTGAGGCTTGTCAAAGTAGAGGAGACTCCTGTTGGACCATGGAAAGAACTTGTCCAACATCAAGGCAAAGGTTGTAAGGTTTGTTTATTCATAAAGTTAATACAATCAAGTTTGTTTTTCTCAATGAACTGTCTCTAATGGTTTATTTTATCAGCTCCTTTATCTTCATAATGAACATGTTTTATTATAATATCTATGCAGGTGTGCTTTGATGTGTGTTTGTTTGTGTATGCAAGTTATTAAAAGGGAACTGCTTGAAGTTGTTGAAACAAAGCTACCACAACCAAGCGTTGGATCAAGGTAGGGTCCGTTACGCCTCTTAGTTTTCATTTATGAATTGAAACATGTTTAGAGAAAAGTAGATTTGTTTGTGCTCCTTGCTGCTAGATATCATTCGATACTAGGGAGATCAGTCTTGTCCGAAAGAATGATTTATCCGGCCAACAAGTTGAGAAGGTCAAAATGGTGGAGGTAACGATAATGGTGGCACAGGTTGACTTAGCTGATGAAATGATGGTTGAGACATTGGGTAAGGTGCATATGTAGGAGGGTATGATTTCATAGGTGCATGATATGAATTATGTCAATGATGTGAATGGTTTGGCCCCCTCCATCATTGTTGCCAAGATTGGGGGGGTTTTCCATATTGATATTGATTCCCCTACTGCCAATGTTGAGAGTGACCAGTGTTAGGATAGGAATATGAATGTGCATTATAACCAAAAAAATGTGGTAGAGATTCAGGAACCATACTTGCACTTACCTGAGGCCAATTCCTTCTTTCTCCCATAGCATGTAATGATTTGGCTTCAGGTTGTCCCCCTTCCAATATAGCTTTCAGCCCAGGTATTGAGGGACATTTATCCATAGCATGGTTATCTACAAAAAATTGCACATTTATTAGTTTCTTTAATATCTAGAGGACATTCTCTTAAAAGATTATTTCTTCTACATTTATGAAATAAAGAAATGGGAAACGGGTAAAAAATTTAGAATGGGAAGGAATATTACAACGGGGATTTTAGAAACAATATCACCAGGAGGGATAAACAAAATGGGATGTGGGAAAAAATTAACGGAAAAGGGGGATTTTACAAAATCATGTAAGGGTAATTTCTTAGAAGAAAGACGAAGGTAATTCATTGGGGAATTTAGATATTAAATAATGGGAAATTTTGAAATGGGAAATAGAAGAAAGACAATATTTTTACCTTGAAATCTACCTGCACTAGTGCAGGAAAAATAATTGCAGCGGGAAGTAAGCGTTTACTTGGATAGAAATGTCCATGCTAGTTACCCCAAACTTGGGTAAGTGCTCAGTTTCGTGAACTTGCTTCTTCTTGGTGGAGCCAACATATCTAAAAATCAAGTAACATTCCCTTTTTATTATTTTGATCTTCCTACTAGCATGCTAGTTTTCAGGTCAATCCTTCTGTAATCATGTTAGTGAACTAATTTTCATAATTAAAGCAATTTTTTTCTTTTTATACTTTTCATTTTTTTTCATTTATTTTCTTTTGATTTTCTTTGATTATTTTTCTTAATAAGGACAAGAAGAAATCAATTCTTCAACAGGTTGGTGTTACCACCTACCAACTCATTTTCAAATGGTTTTTGGACTTGCTGTATAAAATCTCCTTTAGTAAGGGGCAAAAAATATACCTTCACTCTATTCCGTTTACCAGGAACATAGAATTTCTTCCATCAATATTTTTGATTTCCACTGCTCCATTTTCAAACACTTTGACAACCTTATAGGGTCCCATCCATCGTGTATGGAATTTTCCTTTAAAATGTTTGAATCTTGAATCGTAAAGGAGTACCCAATCACCTGGTTGGAACTACTTCTGAATGGACTTGTCATGCCACTTCTTGCACTGTTGTTGAACCACGATGTTTTTCTGAACAACATCCCTTCAGATTTCATGTAAATCATTTAATTGTAGAAGGCATTTCTATTGTGCTTCAAAGAGAACTAGTCCTAATTGGACCGTAGTCTTGAAAATCTTGATCTGGAATTCTATCGGCAAAAGGACTTGTCTCCCGTACACCAACCCATATGGTGCATGTCTTGTGTTGTTTCTCTAAGTGGCTCGGTAGGCCCACAGTTCTTCCAGTAGTTTTTCATCCCAATCCTTTCTATGCACTTTTACCGTCTTTTTGAGGATGGACTCAATCACCTTATTCGTGGACTCCACCTAAAAATTTTCTTGTGGATGATACGATGTAGATTTCCTATGCCGTATTTTGTACTGCTCCATCACACCCTGTACCATATTAGAAATAAACTGCAATCCATTGTCAGAAAAAATTTCTCTACGTACACCAAATCTAGTAAAGGTTTCAATAAAAAAGAAATAAACAACAATTCTTTTGGTAGCAAAAGAAACAGCTTTAGCTTCTACCCATTGAGTAACAAAATCTGTATACACACATATTTCATTAAAATTGGAATTTTTTTAGTAGAAGGACATTACTAGATTTGAGTTTTTTGGTTATTGTGAAATTCTAGATCCGTTATTACTTCCAAATTTAATAAAATATGTGTTTATAGACCAAAATATTGATGATGCAGGATTTATTGGTCCTACAAAATCAATGGCCCATTTTTCAAAAGGCTCAATCATAACCTGAGGACATAGAAGCATTTCATTGGTTTGATTAGGTTGGCCATTTCACTAATAGTTATCACATTGCTTGAATATTGTTTGGCATCCTTGAACAAGGAAAGTCAAAAATAGCCAGCTCGTAATACTTTGTATGCAGTCTACTTATCAGTGAAGTGACCTCCACAAGGTTAATCATGGGAAGATTTTAAGATATCAAACACCTCTTCCTCTCTTACACATCTACGGATAATGAGATCTGCTCCGGTGTAAAAGAGGTCTCCTTGGATCCAGGAATATGCAACACTTTTCTGAATGATATTCTGATTTTCACGAGCAGATAAGTGAGGTGGTAATTTTCCAGTGACTAAATAGTTAGCTATGTCAGGAAACCATGGAGATTTTGTTGACACATCAAAAATATGCTCGTCAAGAAAATCATCATCAAAAAGAATTTCTTCACCATGATTATTTAATCTTGAAAGATAATCTGCAACTACATTTGACTTTCCTGGTCTATCAACAATGGTAATATTAAAATCCTGTAGTAATAGTAACCACCTAGTCACTCTATCGCTAGTTAATGGTTTATTCATCAAATATCTTATAGCAGAATGGTCAGTATGTACAAAAACTTCATATCCTGTAATATAATGTTTGAATTTATTAATGGAAAAAATTACAGCTAAAAACTCTTTCTCAGTAACCGTATAATTGAGTTCAACAGGTGACAAGTTTTTACTAATGAAATAAATAGCATAATAATGTTTGTCTTCTTCCTGTCCTAAAGCTGCCCCTAAACTAGTATCTGAGGCATCAGAGGAAGTATGAAATGGTAGGGAATAGTTTGGTCCTCTAAACACTGGTGCTTGAACTAATTTTTCCATCAATGTCTCAAAGGATTGTTGGCAAGCTGTGGACCAAGAAAACTCACTATATTTAGCAAAAAGTTGGAAAATAGGGGTAGATATCCTTGAGAAATTCTCAATGAATCTCATATAGTAGCCCACAGGTCATAGAAAACCTCTCACTTCCCTTTGAGTTTTGGGTACAAGAAGACTCGAAATGACTTCTATTTTTGCGAGGTCAACCTAGATATCATCAGAAATAAGATGGCCAAGAACCACTCTTTCCTTGCACATCAATCTTCATTTCTTGTCACTCAAGGTGAGATGCTGCGAAGAAGCACTTTTTCTAGATTCTCGAGGGCTTCCTGAAATGAATCACCAAACACAAAGAAATCATCCATATAGATGTCTACGCATTAAAGGTCAACAAAAATAGCTAGGACTTCCCTTTGAAAGATAGACAAAGCATTGCATAGCCCAAAGGGAAGCACTCGATAAGAAAATGTACCCCATGGACACGTAAAAGTGGTTTTTTTTTTATCCTAGGGTGCTATTTGTATCTGGTTATATCCACTAAAGCCATCTAAAAAGAAAAGTACTTCTTACCAACGAGGGTATCGAGTACCTGATTGATGAAAGGAAGGGGGAAGTAATCTTTGAGAGTGGCTTTATTCAATTCTCTGTAGTCAATGCAAATGCACCACTTCCCTTCTTTATTCAAGACTAATACTAATGGAGAGACCCACTGGATGTCATAAATGGGATATATAAAATTGACGTCTAAGAGTTTTTGCAATTCTTCTTTTACAATGTCTCTTAAAGTTGGGTTCTTTCGTCTTTGAGGTTGTCGGATAGGTCAGGCTCCATCCTAAATATAGATATGGTGTGTGCAAGTTTCAGGAGGGATTCCTTTCATATATTCATAACCCCATGCAAAGGAATCAAGATGGTTTTGCAACAAATTCACAAGCTGCTCTCACTAAGAAGGATCTAAGTCCAAACAGATATAGAAGGATTTACCTAGATTAATATCAACAAGAGTAGTATCAGGATCAAGAGTACATAAGGGTGTTGCTAGAGAAGGTGGTGGTGGGGGTAGAGAGTGATATCCTTCCTGAAAATATAGACTAAATATTTGACTCAATGACTCGAAATTAGTCATGGTGTCTAGATTGTTTAGGAAGTCTTGAATCTCTCCCTCTTGTGAGGACTCAAAATTCTGATTTATCAAGGAAACAAGATCAGTATCCTCATCACTAATGTATTCTAACCATAAAGTGTCTCAAAGCTCCTGAATGGATCTAGCAGGTGGATATAGGGTGACTTTCTTTCTGGAATCTCCATGGGAAATATACATATCACCAGAATGACATATGATATAAGCATCAACCGTAGCAATCCATGATCGTCCCAAGATCAAGGGATGCTCTCCTGTTGAACTGGTAAATCCCCTCTGCGAACAGAGGCGATCCCACTAGCCTAACACGGGTCTAGCAACAATCACACACGCTACACGCAGGTTCCTAATTGCATAATTTAAAGATCGATCAGAATGATCTACCTGGAATCCAATGCTATTTGTTGTAGAAGGAACGCCACTCCCGTCCTTTAGCTTTGGCTGGTCACAATCCTTACTCTCCACGTAAACAGACACCTGCACAAGCGAAGAACAATACAAACACAAGCGTAAAATCCAGTGCATGCAATCATATATCGGTCAGACAAGATATAACTCAAATATCATCAGAAGACACGTGAATGGAACCATAATGGTAGTCGTTCATTATTCAATAAAAGAAGAGAAGGATTACAACCAAAGAGGCCTGACGTTGAACCTCCTCTTACTGGGTCAGCAACTAAACATGCCTTGCAAAGAGACCTCCTCTCTCAATATTTCGGCAGCATAACTTCTCTATAGCTCTCAATTCTCACTATCAATCCAACATAATCTTATCTCACCTTAGCTCTTGCAAAAACTAGTTGGTTCAATGCAGGGTGACAATCATTTATAGATGGAGGAGGAGGAAGTATGCACTGTATCCGGACACCTACTGAAGATTTGGCATTGTCCCAGAATAGCCTTTGAACTGGGTTGTCATGGATAAAAAAGACGACACTCGACCACTTCCATGGGATTTTTCCCCAGAGAACTGCATGAGCAATGGAGGAAAAAACACTTCAGTGGGCGCTGGCCAAAAATCATGACCAATTTTGGGTGGCGCGGGCTTTGTTCTGCGACAGAGCGTCCATGGGCGCGCCCTCTTTGGAGGAACTGAGCCATTGGCGCGGGTTAGACACTGTGGACCCGCGCTAATGGAAAAAAGGTATTTTTTAGGGCTAATCTTCAAAAGGTTTCTTTAGGGATTTTGAAGTTCATACTTACGAGAATCCAATGCAAGTGTTTTTAAGTTGTGTCACTGGTCACAGGTCCATAAATGTGTCCTCCAGTGTGCGAAAGCAGGGGTAACAAGGACGGTGACCAACGGTGACAAATTACTGTGTAACAGATGCCCCCTAAAGCATGAGCCTCGAGAGAGAGAAGAGGTGAAGTGCTTTACAAGACCATATCTAGCTGCCGCCGAGAATCTGCATGGAGAGATACAGTATGATAGTTCAAATACATGATATATGTGGCATGGACGCAGCCATCCATTGAAAGAGTACATGACGATCAAGATCCGTAGTATGGACGCAGCCATCTAGTTAGGATCGATGAATAGACTCAGGTATGGTCGCAGCCATCCAGTGAAAGAGTCATGTATCAAAATCACGCCTGGATTACAATAGACATAATCTAGGGTCTTGCGCTCCACCTCGACCCGAACACAAGTACAAGTTCAAGCATGCGAAAATGTAAGCTAAAGTCGAACATGCATGAACATCGTCTGATTACCAGCCAATAATGAAAGCTGTTAACAAGTGCGAGAGGTACCACCAGTAATGACAATGGTCCTCAAGGTACTATAGGTGCAGTCTACGCCGTGTGAATGAATGAGCTGATGTCGAACACCCGTAGAGTCATCCGATCGGAGGCCAATGATGAAAACCTCGCGTCGAACATGAAGAACCTGCCATTGACGCATGCAGGCTCCAAGGTACCAGAAGGGAGTCTCTAGGTCACTTTCCTGGATAATGAGCTGAAGTCGACAGGAAGTGATCTTCGTCGAAGGTGGGCCATAATGTTTCCCACATCATCGACACGAGACGGGAAGAGACAATGTTGTGAAATAAGATTTATGAACTATCAGACAGAGGTGGTTTCTTTCAGAGGTCAACTTCTCTTGAACATATCGGCGGCACGACAGTGGAGTTGGCAGTATTTGACGTCAATGGATCAAAGGTCATGATGACGTGGCAATGAGCAAATGAGAGGTCAAATAGGATCACCCGAACCCATGGAGGCAAGTGAAAACAAAGTGAGATATCCCCCCCCTGACACGAAAGTAGAAAAGTGCCATGTTCAAGAGCGACATACTGCCAACACGACTATAATTACGGTTCCAAAATTTTCTTTTTCCCCCGCCATTTCTGGCGAGTACCCCAATTATTTTTAACAAGCTTGATGGGGATAGCATATGCTTGCGGTATAAGTTCGACCTTCGGTCGAATCCAACCTAGTAAAATTTAAACGAGCCCTAGGGAGGAGAAGCTCAAGTCTCATCATAACGACGAGTCCAATGTCGTCAGGGTTTAACGAGTC
>APFE030193420.1:327645-369193 GCA_000404065.3 Pinus taeda
AGAGTTTGAAAAAGACACAGAAAAGAAAACTCCAGAGGTCCTTTTTCGTAGAGTTGTGTCTCTCGGGCCCGAAAAAGTGTAAAATGATGCCCGAAAGAACCGCCCGATCAAAACGACCAAGGAGTACTTTTCATGAGTAGTGATTTCGACCCGAAAAAGTAGAAAAGGGATCAAAACCACGTCGTTTCGTAACCACTAACGAGTTTGAAACGACAAAAACCCGGTAATATTTTTATATTTAAACGGTCGATAAAAGAACTTTAAATGACCGCCCCTTAGTAACCGTTTAACGAGCCAAGAGGGACAACTCGGCGATCTTTTCCGCTTTAAAAGGTCAGGAAAAGAGCTGAAAGCGAACCATAAGTAACATTTTCTTATGCGTTACCGAGCTTGAAAAAGTTAAAAAGACACTCGTTTGAACTGCACCAGACCCTGTCATCATTCAACCAACAGCGTAAAACCTATTTCGACACGAAAATACCCTAAAAATACTTAAAATTAACACTTCTAATGTATTTTTAGGTTAAAATAGTGTTATAAATAGTAAAAAAGTAAAAAACAAATTTACTTTTCACTTTTTACCTTATGAGTTCACTGTTGGAGGGTTTCTAGTGCAAAATTCACCTGCTAATTGTGACCGATCCAGGACACCGTTCGAGCCACCGTCTGCAACAGGTAAGAGGCCTCATCCTAAGCTTTATTTTCATTCCATTTTTTCTACTTTTCATCCATATTTTAGGTCCTTGGAAGAGGATTTGAAAATTTTTAGGTTCGCGCCATTGGCGCGGGTTTCCGGCACGGGACTGCACCAATGGCGGAAATTTTCCATAGAGGCCGCGCCATTAACGCGATTGTTTTAGAAACAGTCGCGCCAATGGCGCGATCTCAATTTTTGCCAATTTGGATCGTTAAACTTGCAATTTTCTTTCAAATTATGTCTCAATATTTATCTAATGATTGAAATTTTTCCTTTGTTTGTAGGATTTCGCCAAAATGGTGCTAGAATGGAAAGAACGAGAGCACAATGAAGTTGATGCCCTAGCTTTGGCGGATGATGATTGTATGACTGCATTGAGAGACTGCGGGCTCAAGAAGTTCTTCCATACTTCCTACCTTCGCGCACAACCTGAGCTACTATGCTTCATAGTAGACGCTTGGGATGTAGAGGATCAGGTGTTCTACCTGAAGGACCAGACATTGGAATTGGATGTTTCCGACGTCTATTTTATTACTGGTTTATCACGACGGGGTGTGCGTCCTATTCTGACAGGCAGTCGACCTCCTGCAGAGAAGATCGAGGAGGTGAAGGATAGGATATGTCCTGATGCACGTTTTGGTGTGAACAGCAGGAAAATAGATATCAACACGGTTCCCAGCTTGGTTCTGCGAGTTATCTTGTTTACCATTACCCGGGCAGCAGGTATACAGGCACCCCATGAGGCCAGCAAGAATCACTTGCTGTTGGCCGCTGAGTGTCTCAATCCAACATTGTTTGATTGGGCTTCAGCAGTGACGACCAATATCAAACGACAGCTTACCAAGTGTAAGCAGGATGGAAACAAACAGTTTGGGTATGGGTCAATTCTAGTGACCTTCTTTCTAGAGCGGCTGCCGATTTTTCGGGTACCTGGAGGGATAGTAGTAGATCCAGTGCTGAGGGAACCGAGATTGCATCGATGGGCAGAACTTATGCCCAGAGGAGGAGGGGGCCAACAGATGTCCTGGACGCCCGAGTTCTTCATCTGGCTCCGACATCAGATGATAGTCGTTGAGGATTGGCCCTATGCGGGCACGGATTTCACCGGAGATCTCGATCTCCCTCTACCTGACGGAGAGGATTGGGATGAGGAGCTGGGTAAGAACTCTGTGTTTTTAATGTTTTTATGGATTTAATTTTTTTTGTTAATACATGTCTATTTCTAACAGCGTCTATATATGTATACAGATGTTGGCGCAGAGCGACCAGCTGACGTGCCACACAATGTGCGTAGAGCACAACCCGCAGTAGACCCTCAGATAGAGGGTGAGGATGATCTTGTGCAGAACCTTGAGGCACTTACTCGAGGTATCCCAGACTACGGCAGATTGGCAGATGTGCCTAGAGCTTACCAGAGGCATATGGTGGGAGTGTCTACTCGTGTCCATTGTCTGTTGAGATGTTTGGTACGAGCAGTGACATGCTATCACGAGCATAACCGTGCTTCGACATCTAGGTTTCATTTTTTCACATTTTTGAGGAGTACACTGTCAGCGGCTGTATAGACTTTTGACATGTATTATTTTTTGTAACGCGCGGGGTGCGAACACTTTGACTCACGTATATATATATACATATCGATTTTTTGGATGGATCTTTTACATGTGATGATGTTGTAATTATGCTATGCAAATGTATCAGTTGCATAACATGTGACCCATGTGTTTTTGTACTTTTATATGATTATGTTTATTCCTAGATGGATCTTTCTCACGCGACTATGTGTTTTATATGCTATGCGACTGTTCGACGCACATGTAATCTAATGTATCTACTGCATAACAAACGACCCATTGGAATGTATTTACACGCATATATTTTATCCTTTATACAAAATTTTATTTTTATACAAGCTTAAAAGTACGTGGCATACATGCAAACTATGCTTGATGGGAAATGAAACGGGCATGCCCCCAAACATCGTGTATCAATCCGAGGTATCAATCCGAGGTATATGCCCCCCAAGCTTCAGTCCATTGAAAATGGGTTGAAGGTTGACTAAATGGTTATGTGTCCGAAAAACACGAACACACGTTTCATTGTTTTAACGAGGTTGACATAATGGGTATGAACTATCCTCGAGATAAACAGTTTCATTATTTTAACGAGGTTGAGACATTAACAAAACTATCCTCGATACGAGAATGATGTTCGACCGTGTATTCGACGGCCTCTCCTCTGGCCAACAATGGAAACCATTGGATGGACTGAAAGTCTGATGCATAAACAGGGCCGAATCGTTCATTTTTTAAGGAGCTTGACATAGGATGATGAACTATGCTCCGACCAATCATGTTTCATTTTTTAACGAGGTTGCTACAAGATTAAAACTATCCTTGAGACACCTTGTTTCATTTTTTAGGGAGCTTGACAGAGGGAAAACTATGCTCCACCCGGTCTTCATCATAATGAAGAGGAAGTCAGGGCTTCCAGGAGTGGCGCTCCTGATGGGAGGTCAAAGCCGTGGAAATCGGGAACCAATGCCCCCAAAACACTATTGACGATGTCGGTAGTGCTGGATAGAGGCATGGGAGAGGTACTCACATAGTTGACCTGCGGGGAGGCAGATACAACTGGCGGATGAGAACCGGGAGGAGGTGACAACGGCACAGGGGGGCTAAAGAACGATAATTGGTCAATAGTGACAATCCTTCCATTGTGTGGAAAGCAGACCACACGGAAAAGCGAAGAAACGACAGCCCCCATGGCATAAATATAGTCACGACCAAGGAGAAAATTGTTACCAAGAGCACTTTGGATAACCATTACGTCTATATAGACGGTTTTTCCTCCCAGAGTAATAGGGAGCTGTGGGAGGACTCCTAGAGATGGACATGCTCTTCCGTCAAAAGCCAACAGAGTATGCATGACCGGCCTAAGCGGCGGGGAACCGAGAGCTTGCCAAGTAGTATACGGCATGAGACTGACCGACGCGCCTTCATCCAAAACGGTGCCAGGTAGGGCCGTATCATAGGCATGCACAGTAATCTAGAAAGGCACATGGGATGGAAGGTGGTAAGTGGTCAGGTGACTCCAATCAAAGGAGATGGCTGAATTGCTTGGTGGGGGAATCGTATGATTGCCCCTTTGCTCGAATGGAACCGAAGAAGGACCCTCTGAGTCAACAAGTATAAGAGGATCGTCGTCAGACTCAGGAGAATCTGATGAGACATGAAGAACCTGTTTATGACTGTCGTCGAGAATAGGTTGGTCAACTGGTGGTAAACTCGAACTGACACGATCGCCGACCAATGGTTGATCGGGAACAGGCTGGGTGGAGCCAGGTGCAGGAAGAGGAGACTGAACAAGAGAGGTATGTAAACCAAACTTGTGGTTAGTAGAAGGACAATCTGCAGTTGCAGAAAGACGCTGATATCCAGCGAGGAGTTGGGGTGAGGGAACTGCAAGACTTTCCAACACAGAGGAGGCTTTGTCCATGAGTGGACAAAGGTGAAGGAAATGATTGCCTTCATAAAGTTTGCAAGGGAACCGAATCTTCCCTTTGCCCTTAGTATTCCCAACTACGGGGGTATCATCGCCGTGAGCGTCAGTGGACGATGAGGGACGGGCTGGATCGCGAGACCATATTCTTAAGATCCTGGGAATACCAGGACAATCACGAAGAAGATGGTTTTCCTTGCATAATCTGCAAGGAAACTTGACCTTGTGCGGAGGAGTGGGAAGGAGTCTATCTTCCGTTGTCCGTGGTGGAACAACAGTTGTGCTTGTATTCGTGATTGTGTTTGTAACCGTTTCCTTGTTTGACTTCTTCTTCTTTGTCTTCTTCTTCTTCTTGTTAGCCACCTGGGTACTTTCACCAGGCGAAGAAGGAGACGTTGAAGTAGGTGTCGAAGGGGTGGGGTCCACCTTCGGTTCAACAGGATGTTGAGCAGGTGGGGGGATTGATGGAGTATCAGCCGACATAGTAGGGACCACAGAGTTTGAAAATAGCCAAACTGGTAACCCGACAGTTAACCCTGGAAGGGTTAAAGTTGCCATATAAAGGGCACCAGCATTTCGAGGAGAAGGGAAACGACCATCATTCCCATCAGGTGGGGAATTTAGGTTGATGAATCCCGGAAAGGTTGCCATATTAAGACGAAAACCTACTCAAGCTAGCGCACACAAGATCTAACTGGGTATGTGATCGTGGCCAGATAAATTTTTAAGACACTTGACCTTTTCATCTTTAAAGAGTCGAGAAAAGGACGAAAATATGACTCTAGTCTCCTTTGATTGTTTAATGAGCACGAAGTGACAAGCTGCTCACTTACACCTTTTCTGTTAGACAGTCTGAAAAGGATCAAAAGCTGACTACTCTGGAAATCTAGGTAAAAGGGTTTGCCAGACAATCCGTAAAACTGCTTATACACCTTAGCGATAAGAAGATCACCAAGGACTTCCTGTATTGCAGTCAATCTTCCCGAATGCTGTGTTCAGTGCATTACGGTTTGTAGGGCGGTAGACTCGACTTCCTATGGATCAAAGGTTGCAAGCCTATAGGGGTCTCCCAATTTATACTCGACGGTACGTGGGAGCACAGTCCGTACTGGCACCTATCGCTTCACCGTGGAGGAATCACCCAACCACTCAACGATAAACTACCAGGCTTAACAACGCCGGAACACGTCTCTCACCTAGACCTCTAGAATGTGAGCGTTAAGTTCCAATGCGTTGTTAGGTTCATTGAATTAATTTTATGGTTTATCTTTGATTAAGTCTCAATTTCCGGTCTTACCGTATGCGATCTCTTGAAATGTCCTACATGCAACTACATGCAAGAATTATATTCGTTTCGTTTGGATGAAATCTAGCTACAGAAGAGTTAAGAGGTTCACACAAACAAAATGATCCCACAAATCCTAATGCAGCTAATAACAAGAAAGGAAAAAATCTTTTCTTTTTTCTTTTTTGAAAGCAAAAATTAACATAACATGCTAATTAATGAAAAGTAAAAAATCTTTTTTCTTTTCTTTAAAAAAAATAGTATCATGCACTTAAGGGGTTTCAAGAGATATTCACAATCAGATAATTCATTCCAAAGAATCTATAACCAGATCTGAAACATAAACAATAACCCAGCAAAGCAAAGAAAAACCAAGATCTTCAAAGAACTATGTAAGCTAAGTCACAATGAAGTCAGGTAAAAACAAGCAAGCCAAAAGTGAGACACTTGCAGCATGAAATGTAAAACTCATACAATCACCAGAAGAATGTGGAAATCAATCAATAAAATGACCGGATCTGTAAATCATCAATCCAACAGAAGGCTCGATAACAAAGCCACAAAAGCCAAGATGTAAAATCGAAGGACAAAGGCGAACAACTGAAGGATGGAAAAACCACCAGCCAAATATCAGTCCCACAGGCTTCCAAAAGGTATAAAAAGAGCAAAAGACACAGACCCAAGCTTAAGAGACTGGAAAACAAGCTTAATTAAAAACTTAACCAGTGCGGCACGACTGTAAGTCTGCAACTCACGCTAAACAGAGATTGGCGCGAGTTGTCTGAGAGCAACACGCGCCAACCAATGCGACTGTTTAAAGAAAAGACGCGCTGGTGGAGTTTGCCAGGCAAAAAGACAGAACGGATGGTCTCAGGCTTGGCTTCTGATATCTAGACAGAGCCAGCAAGTAAAAAAGATAGTAAGAACTCTAACCAAGAAAATTATTCAGACAAATAAACGAGGGAAAAATGACATGCAAGGCAAGATTGAGATTGTCCAATTTGTAAACTGAACCGGAGATCGACTGAAGTGGCGTTGATCTACTTCACTTCTGCATAGCAGAAGTGTTTCAAAGGCTACCTGGCCGCTCTTCAGACTCCGTCCACAATTTACAAGTCAAACAATACAAAAACAATCAACAAGCAAATCCCCAGTGGAGTCGCCAAATTGTTGAGTTGGTAAATCCCCTCTGGGGACAGAGGCGATCCCACTAGCCCGACACGGGTCTAGCAACAATCACACACGCTACACGCAGGTTCCTAATTGCATAATTTAAAGATCGATCAGAAAGATCTACCTGGAATCCAACGCTATTTGTTGTGGAAGAAACGCCGCTCCCGTCCTTTAGCTTTGGCCGGTCACTATCCTTACGCTCCACGTATGGACACCTGCACAAACAAAGAACAATCCAACACAAGCGTAAAATCCTTTTCATGCAATTATATATCAGTCAAGCAAGATATAACTCAAATATCATCAGCAGACACGTGAGTGGAACCATAATGACAGTCATTCATTATTCAATAAAAGAAGAGAAGAATTACAACCAAAGAGGCTTGACGTTGAAATCTCCTCCAACTGGGTCAGTAGCTAAACATGCCTTGCAAAGTGACTTCCTCTCTCAATATTCCGGCAGCATAACTTCTCTCTCAGCTCTCACTATCAATCCAGCATAATCTTAGCTCACCTTAGCTCTTGAAAAACTCCTTCTGTTCAATGCAAGGTGACAGTCATTTATAGATGGAGAAGGAGGAAGTATTCATTGTACCCGGACACCTACTGAAGATTTGGCATTGTCCCAGAATAGCCTTTGGACTGGGTTGTCATGGATGAAAAAGACGACACTCGGCCACTTCCATGGGATTTTTCCCCAGAGAACTGCATGAGAAATGGAGGAAAAAACACTTCAGTGCGCGCTGGCCAAAAATCATGACCAATTTTGGGTGGCGCGGGCTTTGTTCTATGACAGAGCGTCCATGGGCGACCCTCTTTGGAGGAACCGAGCCATTGGCGCGGGTTAGACACTGTGGACCCGTGCTAATGGAAAAAGGGCATTTTTTAGGGCTAATCTTCAAAAGGTGTCTTCAGGGATTTTGAAGTTCATACTTGGGAGAATCCAATGCAAGTGTTTTTAAGTTGTGTCACTGGTCACAGGTCCATGAATGTGTCCTCTAGTGTGCGAAAGCAGGGGTAACAAGGACGGTGGCTAACGGTGACAAACTACTGCGTAACAAGGCTCAAGGGCCTATTTATTATTGAAAACTAGGATAAAACCCTAAACAATGAAAACCCTATCCCCAGGAGATGTAACACCAAGCGTTTGTGGACCCATTGGGGTTAGTTGGGAAGCCAACTTCTCGGGGTCATAACTTGGACATATTATCTTTGTTTGACACACACGATACCTTGTTGGAAAGGTCTCTTCGATTACTATAGGTTTTTTTGTAGGCCCTTTCCTGTAGCTACGAGCCTATAGTATACCTCAAATAACACACTGTTCAGGGGATCAAAACTGCTCTGGAAGTTCGGGACCCGAAAAAATACTAAAAACAGTAAATGTTGAAATAAAAAAGGAAACAAATGAAATCGAATAGAGCTCTAGGTGGAATATGTGGGTGGCCATAAATATCCACCTGGATCATATCTTGACTTAGAAACTAGCCTTTTCTTCATGAACACACTAGAAAAATACTCAAAAGCACAGAAAAAGCAAACAAAAGCAAGAAAATCACACAAAGGAAAAAGCACACTCCAAGTTGATGAAGACATGTGCTTGAGTTGAGCACACTCCTTCAGGTTGAAGAAGTAAGCCTTCCTTAAGCGTACTCCTTCATGTTGATCAAGTCCACCCTACCTAAGCACACTCTTTCATGCTGAAGACATGCACTCTTCCTAGGTTCATGCATGAGCATATTGTAGTATGTGTGCACACTTCTAGAAAATAGGAGCCCACTTAACTTCTCTTAACTAATCCTTTTAGACATCGACAAGTGGCAATCATGCATAAATTATTTTTGCATGTAAACTCTTTTAAATCAACCCAGTTAATCATTCTTTTTCATAAGCATTCTCATCTGAGTAGAGCACACAACTGGAGATTAAGAAAATTTTCATCAACCTACTTCACAAGTTAGTTTTGCATGTTGAATCTTATCATCACCTTTCATTATTTAACTATCATTCCTTCTTTTCTCACTGTCATTTCTTTGTTTTTAAGTTTGATTTGATGGTGTGTCTATACAATATTCATTTTTCTAGTGTTAGTTTGTTGTCACATGCAAAAACTCTTCACATTATTCAACCCTTCATATTCCACTGTGAATGTGAAAACATCTATATAAGATTGTAGACCCTTATTCTCCTCATTCTTATCATGAAATCTTGTTGTTAAACTTGTTTTTGATATTTCTACAGGAAGAGTACACTTCTGAAACTCGAATCCCGATTAACCTCGAAAATTGTGCCAAAAACAACTAAGTTTTCCTCTTGAGTGCACTTCTTCACAAAGAAGAATTGTTCCTGCCATTGAGAATATGAGAACACCAAAAAGACTCGAATAACTTCCCTTAATCCCTTCATCACATGCTAATGTACCCTCCTTTTCTTTGTGTGCATGGGCACACCCTAAAGGCCTGAAGGCTTGCAACCATGTTCCTTCATCCCTTTGGAGTGTGCCAGTGTGCTTTTCCTATCCCATTGAGCACATGATCTCATTGTGAAGACATGAAGGACCAAAAACCCATCCCTTTGACCCTTTGGAGTGTTTCTATGCACCGTAAATGGTTTTCTTCACTTGATTCAACAGATGAGCGCACTGCAAAGCCTTGAATGACCATTGGCACTCCTTCGTGCTTTGAAAGTGCACCCTCCTATTTTCCATGCCTATTTTCTTATGCATGTAAGTGATTTTGTATTTCTGTTAATATATTTTCATGTCGAGTTACATGTGATGGCTCTTTGTACATGATTTACAAGTATCATTGCATGGTTAGGTTGCTTCAAGCTAATATTTTCATTATGAGTGTGTTGCCACAAACAGGTGTTCATGCTACAGGCACTGTCACCCTTTCAGCATCTGTTGGAGCCATGCCTCCTCGTAAGGTGACCTCCAAAGAAGTCTCTAAAGAAAGCAAAGAGGAGCCTATTGAAGTTACCAAGCCAATCATTCCAATATATGAAAATAAAAGGTGCTTTATTTATAAGCCTACATAGGTCACACGAAGAAAGATATACAACACATTCATAGAGGAGAATTTTGCTGAGAAGTTAGAATATGTGCATGCATACATCAATATCAAGAGGTCTGTAATCTATAAGGTCACATGCAAGTTTCCCACCATGCCTTGTGCAGAAATGATTGAGTGGATCATTACACACATGAATGACTCTTATCTTGTGCTTTGTAGTGAGACTAGATGTCTGCTCGCTACTTATTATGGAGAAGACATGCATACATACTACAACACGCTTAAGCCCACAATATATGCAAATAATGACTTCTATACCAGATGGATTGATCTTGCATAAGTGATATTATCAGATATTGGTTTCGAGAGCCTTCTAAGTTTCGCCATCGCCCATCTGTAGTCTATCTGACAAAGATCTTTAGAGATGTATATCAGTATTTGATTGCCATGTGTTGGCAGTTTCATGGGCACAAGAAAGTTGAGATGTTTGAAGAAAATGTGACATATATGCTCCATATTGTGGTAACCCATGGTAAATATTTCAATTCAGTAGATATATTGTCATTTCAGTTGCAGCATCATGTGGGGCAGGTAAAGCATATTTCAAGGTGAACCAGGAACTCGAATTTTATATGTCTATGTTTCTTGTAGATGGAATTTGTGCATAGTATGTGTTTCCAAGAATGTACTAGAACTCGACACCTGAGAAAAAGCTCCCATTTTAATTTCGCTATGATGTGTTATCATAATCAAGGTTTAGAGGTGCGTATGACATATTGGTTGAGAATGTATTTACATTTATCTTTCATATAATATTCGAGATAAATCCCCCATGCATGACTAATTAGGTGAAGAAGTCAATATGAGATATCGCAGATTGGTTTGAAGTGCCTAAGCGGAAATACATTAGATGTTTTGGTTGTCAGATATCCCATCATCTCATGCCATGATATGTGACCAATAAGGTGGGCATGCAGGATGTATCAAATCATTTGGACAAGGGATTTTCAGGAGTTATTCATAGGAGGAAGAAAGCCCCTTGTCCCACCTTCCCATTGAGAAATGAATTATATGAGTTGAAGAGCCACAGGGTAGTAGCAACAAAGATATAGGAGATGGATTGCATGCAATTTGTTGCTAGGGATTTTCATGGATATGATCCCAGGAGAATATATAGAAAACATTGTGAAAGGATAGGTCACAATACAGGGTATTCTTCGATATTTGTAGTAGAATATGAGAAGATAAAGAACTGGTACAATGCAAACATGAAGGCACATCCAAGTATGGAAACCAGTTCACCCCAAGATCCACCAGCTCAAGACTTACAGATATAGCAGGAGGAACAAATAACTTCTCAAGTAAGGAAAGTAACTCCTAAGAAGATGATGAAATATGATTTGATAGGCAAGAGCAGTAGAAAGTGGAAATATAATCTTCTAAAAATAGGAGTTATTCAAATAGAACAAGAGAGGATAGAAGTAGAAGAAGAAGAGGAGAAGATTCAGTGGCATGAGTTGCTTTAGAAGCAACAAGAAGAACAAGAGGAGAGGAAAAGGATTAAAGAATAACAATAGAGGCAGTCCCTGGAGGAAGAAGAGGAACAAAGACTGGAATAATAATAGTTGACTCGAGAGATAGAAGAAGAAGAGTTGGAGGAAGAAGACATTATCCAACCTATGGATGATGAATCGGGTTTGTCAGAGGAAGCACCCCTCACAGGTGGTCATCTTCCATTTGGAAATATGGGGATCACAACTCCACCAATAGATAGATTCAAGGATGTATGAAGTGTAATGTTAGATCAAATTAAGAAGAGGATTGTGCAAAATAGGCATAGATATTTTCCCAATGATCGTAAAAATATAGCCTAAATTGCTATAAAGAAGGTGATAACTGTCAATGCTAGAAGGAAACATAGGGCATTCATGGCATAAAATGTATTTTTTCCCATAGCAGCATAGGATAAATTTGATTATCTACTGAGTGAGAATGCAAGGCTAAGGGAATAACTTGTTGCAGTGAAGAAATAGGAAGAACATCTTGTGGCGGAGAATCAACAGTTATCATCATAGAGTTTCAGAACTATAAAATGGCAGTCAACCATGTAGGAGGAATTAGGGCCAATGGAGGACACCATGGTGCATCTATATGATGAGATGATACTTATACGATAGGTGGTGGCTCCTCTCGTTAGTATTCAGAAGAAAGCACAAGAAGTGTTAAGATTCCTAAAAGTAACAAACAGAGTAGTTGACCAAATCCAAGAGTGGGCTACCAAGTATCTGGATGCTATGGAAAACTTGGAAAAGAAATATAGGATTCCCATAGATATGGATAGAGTTTAGTTGAGACTGCACCTATAGAAATACTCCTATATTGGAGTGTAGACAATTAGTACTATTTCTACCTATAATTGACTACACAACGGTTTCAAGTCTCTAACACAAGAGCATGGGATGCCCACAATAGGAACACTTGAAGCAATCAAATGCATAAAAGTCATCATCTATGAGATTAGGAAATATATTGAGTAGATAAAATATGAAACAAAAGAGGAAGGCTTGGAGGTTACAAAGGACATTATTCTACAATATGCCTTTGTAGTAGTCAAAGCTCATATGAAACTATCATGGCTCTAGAATAATGTATAGTCAAGCTTCAATACCATAGTGATGGAGGCACTGGAGGTGAAGATGAGGTATATAGGGGACTTTCCAGTTCAGGTCAAATCCATCTCAATGGAGTTCAAGGCATGACGCACTTACATTACAAATAAGCTCCATGAGGAAGCAAATGCTTTATCCATTTGATGAGCATTTTTCTCATTATTAGTTTTCTCTTATTAGGCCATTGTCTCATATGTAATTTGTATCATGTAATAAATTATATGTAATGAAGTCCAAGGGACACTTGTGGAATGTGAATAGTCACATATGGAATGTAATAAGTCATAAATAGAATATGAATAGTCATAGAATTCAAATAGTCATGAGGAAGCTCAAAGGTCATTATCATTTATTATAAATATTTCCTCATCACTCAAAGAAAGGGGTTGGATTTTTGGAGTCTTACATTGGATTCTCTTGTATCACATAGGAGATAAATCATTCTTTGGAGAAGCAAGTTGTGGTTTCATGTTCCACTATTGGATATAGTTTTCCATTCATGTAACAATGTACTAGGGACCTTTCACTCTTCCTCAAAAGCTTGATAAGCCAACACTTCTCCATACATGTATTGTAGATATAGTTGGACTATTTTGGTTATGTTTATGGTATATGTTTCTTTAATTACATACTAAATGAATGAACTAATTCATTGCTTAGCTATGGTTGTTATTGGATAGGTGTTGTTATGTTTTAAGGATTACTGCTTATCATATGGACTAAATTGCAGGCATTCAACAAGCCTTTCTCTTCCTTCCTAGGTCCCCCTTTAGGTTAGTACTATTAAATTTCTAACTAGTGGCACATTTTCCCTACCAGTCATGGATGTTCCTCATGCACCTTACATTGGGTGTCTCACAAAGCTCACATACTTGTTGCCCCAAAGAGGTGTTGTGTTATCTTGTATGTAATTGTAACCAAGGCATATCTTTGAAACCTTTCCAATAGTGGTCAATTGTATGACCGGATGGGACTCTCACACCAAACAGTGTGAGATATAATTGGGACTTCAAATCGGGGAGATCCCCTTACAATGGTGGTTGCATCCAACACCATCAATGAGAAAATAACATAAGACCACACACTTCATGCTTCTATTGTTTCCTTTTCCATGTTGTTGGATGTGCATTTCTAAGGATATATTCTTCTTTTCCTTGGCTTTGAGACTTGTTTAGACTACTTCTGTAGTCTCATTCTTTATGCCCATAGTTGTTGCATTTGTAGCATTCAATGTAATTCAACAAAGGAGAAAAATAATTACCTTTTCTAATATCACTTTCATACATACATTTAGGTTTTTTTCTTAAGTATTTTTTCATTTGAGCTTTAACAAAATCTCCTTCCATATTCTTTTCTTGCATATGCTCTACAATCGAGTGCTCTATGGCCAAAATTATTACATGGGTAGCAGTATCAAGAAAAGAAATTTTGGAACCTAGATGTATATTGTTTATTGAAAGGAAAGACTTTGTTGAATCAAATTGTCCTTCTCTCTTTGACATATTCATAATGTTGTTGGTTCAAAAATATATTGATGCCTTTCCTATTGTTCATTTATCCTTTTCACATATTTCCATGCTTTCCAACTTGTCCTTTTTTTAATCCTTTTATTCCCTCCTAAATTTTTCTAAATGACTTAACCCTTTTTTATTGGAAGAAGATTCATGATATTTTTGTCCCTTTAAAAGCTTATTTTATACATCAAATAAACTCATAGGTTCTTTGCATTCCTCTCATATTGTCATTGATCTTAAATCTCTGTTGGTGTTTATTGGATTCTCTTCATAACCAAAACCTCTCCCGATTAATGAAGAACTCTAACAATTGAGAATGTGGTATAACATTTTAGGAACTTCTATTAGCCTTAAATTTTAATTCAAATTATATAATACTTTTTCCAATTCCTATTTTAAAGAGACAATTTCTTCCTCTAACTTCTCATAGTGTCCTTCATTTTCTTTCAACATTTTTTTTCGAATCTCCTTTACTCTTGCAATTTCTTCTAGTTCAATTTTTAGGAGAATGATTGAATCTACATCACATCCTTTATCCTTATATTCCTCTAGATGTTGTTCTAATTGATTGACAATTTTCCTTATTCATATTATCTCTTCCATGGCATTCATAATTTCTCCCTCAAAATTCATTTCCCCTTCAATTTCTTCTTTAGCATTTTTGTCATCCATGACAATGAATAGGATTTCTCCTCTCTAATCATCAAAGGTACATTCATCACTTCCGTAGCCACTATTTGATTTGGTGTATATACTTTCCTTTTTTATATATAATCTTCTTTTATAATGATGAAATTTGAATCTTACTTTATCATCACTATCATTTGATTTTTCATAGGAAACTTAGATGCATAGTAACCTATTCTACCACACTCAATACACTTGAATGGGCGCTTACCTTTGAATTTTCCATTTCCTCTTTTTAGATTTCTCACAAATTGGGCTTCTTTTTCGTCTAATTCATGACTTGAGTCTTCACGGATCTTTTGGATGCTTCCTTTTTTACTTTCATTTAATTCTTCCTATATTGGTCTAAACTTCTCCTTCTCATTTCTCATTTCCTATGTAGTCATAATTACATGAAGGACATCCATCTTCAGATTTTGAAGACCTCACATTTCCTTCATAGTTGAAACTTTTGGATTTAATTTTGAGGGAAGGGATCTTAGAATTTTGTGAACAAATTTAGATTCCTTAATTGTATCACCAAGACCTATGATAGTATTGGTTATTCCATCTACATGAATAAATAATGCTGCAACATTCTCATATTCAACCATTTTTAGACTTTCAAACTAACCTCTATCAGTTTACATCTTAGCCTTCTTCACTTTCCCATATTCTTGATAGTTTCTTTGAAGATTTTCCCAACTTTACTTAGCTTATTTGTAGTGCATAATTTTGAAAAAATATGTATTTGATAGTCCACATAATATGGAAATTTATTCCTTTACATTATTTGAATAGAGAAATTTTCCATCTACATCAGTTGGAGGAGTTACCAGAATATGTTAACCATTTTTAACGAACAACTAGACATCAATACCTAAAGACATAATATATGTATTCATTATCACTTCCAAAAGGCATAATTTGAGCCATCATATATTGGATATTTTCTTGAGGAAGATCCCTTATGACTGGCCATGATACCTTTAGATCTTCTTGCCAGTGGTTAATTGCTTCTTGAAGGAACCTGTTTTGATACTAATTGTTGGAAATATGATTTACTTTGGGAGGGGTGAACCAATATAATGGCCAATTTTAACAATTAAAAACACTTCAATGTATATAAAGTGTCAATCAGATTAGTAATATAGGAAACCAACAAATAGAAATGGAAAGCCTTACGGGAGAAAAGCACAAAAACTATTTATATGAATTTTATTGTAGGAACCAACCTACTATTACAATGATTTATTTATACCAGCAAGAAGGAGACACCAATTATTTCAAATAAGTTTACTAGCACCAACCAAAAGGAAAATTCAATCCCCCGAAATAAGTTTACCAGCATCAACCAAAAGGAGACTTCAACCCCATGAAATGATTTACTGGAACCAACTAGAAAGAGACACCAATCCCCTAAAGTAATTTTCTAGAACCAACTAAAGTTTCCTATCAAGTACATTTTTAACACATTTTCAACCTTATATCGATATCTGAACCGCTCCCTGTATCTACTCCTGTGTCCCCTACATCTAGGAGATCTTGCCTTCAATTGATGTTGTGATGAAAAAAGGTCTCATCAATCCATTGTTGGACACGTGCCTTCAAAACCGCTTCTTTGTGCCGTGTCGCATCTACCTGTTCCTTAAGTGCCTTGGCCTATTGCATCCATGCGAGACTCTATGTAAGGGCCCCCATCTACATGGTCCCTTTTATGTCATCATATCATTGATGCAGCTCAGGTGCCTCTGTCTCCAATCACTGTATGTTTGGGTCCTCCTGCAGAGCGGTGATAACCTCGAACAATTCATCCAACATTTTGGTGCAGTCCTTCACTACACTATTGATCTCTTCTATGCCCGTTTTGATGGTGTTGGCGTGTTGTTTCCTCACCTCTAGAGGTGTTAAAGGCTACACCTTCAACTGTAGCCCTGCTATCTGGAGGTTCGGCTCCATATAAACCTTGGCCATCTCCTCTTGTGCCTCACACACCCCTACTACTAACCTCGGAATGCGCGCCTCTGCTGGGATGGCCAACTCAGGGGCCATCTGGCAGGCTTCTTCAAGTACCTGCACTATCTACCTATTCTGGGATACGACCTTGTTGTGCTGTAACCTCAACTGCTTCATCTTGATTCTTTTTTCATTCAGCACCTACAGCACGTGGCTCTCCCTAGCTCGCAGTTCTATAGTAAATCCGTCCTACAGAACATAGAGTGTCTCCCAAGGGAGCGCAACCATGTTGATCCTTATACCCTTTAACGCACTGAACGTAGACCTATTGGCCTCGTTTTTTGTAGCCAGTGACCCCTCTGGTAACACTATTGTATTGGTCATGCGAGCGTGTAGCATTTCCCCTGATGTGGCCATTCCTACTACGAGGCTGGTCAAGAGAGTACCAGCAGGAGGAGTGCACACCCGCAACTCCTTAATTTGTGCCTGAAGGGCCCCCAACACAATCTGATTCTCCTTCGTGAGCTACTGGAGGGCCTCCGCAGTGACGTCGTGCACCGTCTTCCCTATGTCTTGCAAATCCCCCTCAGTGAGGGTGATCGGGTCAAAAGAAGTCCTAGATGCTTTTGACTTCTTTCGTGGCTCCATCAGATCTCTCGGGCATTGGCGCTTTTACTGTGTCGACACTGCCTGTGGGTCCGCGCCACCCTCCTCTATCTCCATCTCTTGTTCTTGCTCAAGTGAAGGTGACTTGCAACCCTCGCACTCCTTTTCTGCTGCCTTTTGCACTTCTGCTGTAGCCTTCTGTTGTTCTACTACTACCTTTGCAGTGTCCTATTTCTCCTGCGCCTTTGCTGTTGCAACCTCTTTTCTTCTTTTTTCTGCTAACTACGCCATCCGCAATTTTTTCTCCTCCTTTTTTAGTGCAGCAAACTTGTCTGCTTCCACCGCAGAGTTGGCTGGAGCATGCCACTCCAGTGGCCACACCTCAAGTACTTCAAAGATAACAGCATCTGTGCCCATGTATGGTAGTTCATTCCACTTCTTTGCAGGTTCCTTGCACGCAGTGATGTAGATGTGATGGAAGTAGACCTTAAACTCCATGAAGCTTTGTAAACTATTATAGAGAGTGGGCGATAACCACATCTTGTGGTTAATCCCCATTCTAATGTCCATTTCCATGAACACCCAGAATATTTTACTTCCTTGAATCCTATGCGCATCTTTAGTGGCCCACAAAAGCATACTTTGCAGCCTCCGAGAGATGCCTCACAATTGTGGGGAGCTGGCTGTCCTCGGGAAATTCCCTAGCCACCAGCACCATGGACAGTAAAAGGAATGCATAGTGGAAGGTTTTCCCCTATTCTTGTGCCTCGCTGCAATTCTCCAGGAACTCCTTGCACAAGTATTCAGACCAGTTAAACTGGACCCCCTCTATGCACTACTCGGCAAGTGCAACTACCAGCACGGGCACCTCATCCACACAACACTTCTGCATGACCTTACCTGCCGGTATCTGAGTTGCAACTCGAACTACCTTGTTGTTGATACTGGAGATCGCATAGCCCCTCTTTTTCTTCTCCATCTTGTATTTCCTTTTCATGGCCTCTGTGATGGACAAATCACTGCTTTTACCCTTTGAAATGTCTACTGGGTCTACTCCTTTACAAGGGAGTCAGGTAATTCTATGGATCAGGTGGTTTATGATGGGGATGGGCTCCTCCAGCCACAAACACCTGTCATGCACTAGGTAGAGCAACTGCCTGATGATGAAGATGGTCACTGGGGCGTGATGGTAATGCGACACCTAGAGTAGGTTCAACAACCCTTCCTTTTCGACTCCATGCAAGCACTTGTGCGGCTCCAACTCTATGACCCCCATCACGGTGTGTTTATTTGGATTCATGAGCTGTGCAGTTGCCAAGTGGGGGAATTTCTTGTGGTTACTAAGATCCCAATCTTCAAAATTCAAACTTGGCACCCATCCCAAGTGTGCCCCTTCGAAAATGATATCGTTGGGTAGCAGCGGAGCCTGTAAAGGGCTTTTACTATCATCAAAGTCCTTGGGCACCTTTGCCTTCCCCTTCCACGGAGGAAGATATGCAGGAGGCCTGGCTAGAAGGTTCACGCCCTTAGTTTCTTCATCCATGTCTTCGTCCTCATCCTCTTCTATCATGATGTCCTCAAGGTCTTCCTCCTCCTCATCGATTTCCAAATTAATCACTTTCCCCTTTTCTTCCATTGTTAACTTAGTTCATAGCGATTTTTGAGGGGACACGCACACCATAATCATGAGCTGCTTATCTTTCTTGGGTATTGGCGTGCACGGTGATTTAGGTATTTCCACAACCATCCCACCACTCTCAAGGGAATATTCTACTATCATGGCCTGCGCGGCCTCTTCGGTTGTCATTTCTCTGATATCCCTAGCTTTTTCAAACACTGCCATCTTGTTTTTCCTGAAATCACTCAATTGCTTAAGTGGGTGCTCAAATAATGCTCTCAATAGGTTTGGGTTTAGAAGTCTTTGGGCACACAATAGCTCAATTCTCAAATGACCAAGTACTGTTTCTTGGGCAACCCTTTGTAATTTATAGTGCCTTTTGAATTTGAATTCAACTGTTCCACCCAAATCCTTTCCATTAATGCTCCCTTGGCAGCAGATTTTCCAAAATCTAGCCCATAAAGCTCACCTTAAATGCTTGTCACTCACTCCATTTGGTCTCAAACCAAGTATCACATCATGAATAATGATTATAATGGTTACTTTCTGGCCAAACCGCGCAGTAGTGTAGCTACCCTTGTCATATCACGGACCTTATGACACTTCGCTCCTGTGTGGAGCCCTGACATTGCGTAGCTCCTAGGTAGAGTAATTTATAGTCCCACACCTCCTTTCAACTACTTGGAGCACTAAGACTGTGCTTCCCATGACTAGTTAGGTGGTCGCATCACCTGTATATGGCTTTACCCAATTATCATTTACTTCTCCTTGGAAAAGTTTGCCTTTTAACCTTACTAATTGTGTCGCACATTTTACCATTTGCATCATGCTGTCATATGTGATTGTTTCAGTAATACGCAGTCCAATCCAAGGCATTAAACTAATAAACTCTCAAAGGTAGTCTCAAAACTTATCAATGTAATCATGCGCATTCCATTTTATCGCCACAGTCCTTCTATCAAGAAACTCCATTTTCATTCCTCCCTCCAGCTTCTTAACATCTTCTTCTGTCATGGTGCTTTTCTCCTTCAAATGAACTTTTTCATTCAAGAGTTCTTAGAGCTTAAGATTACCCCGTTGGATCTCTTCATCAGGTCCCAAGCATTCTTCTTCTTCCAACTGCGTGATCCCTTCTTTCAAGGCTCTATGATCCATCGTATCTACGGGCGCTGCTACGCGTGGACTAGGCATGATATATTTCATCAATATTTTAGTGTTCACTTCGTAAACCAGCCTATAATTCGCTTGTCTCATCATTTTCTTGCACATCGCCCTATAGGCCCATAGGATTACTAGTACGCACAGGTCCCAATTGCTTCGCTGTGCACTACATACCTTGTTCAATGATCACACACTTCGTTAAAGGCTTCTGCATGGGAAATCATCTATGCATTTGTTCTTTCCACACTCTGTCATTCCATCTTGAGGAGCCATTCGCACATTCCCCACCCCCCAAAACATGCTTATTGTCCATATTTCCCATCGTGAAGTTCATGTGCATCCGCGTAGGTGGTTTACGATAGGTTTGTACCCATCTAGACAAATGCGCACACAGACCATCCTGTCCATTATATCCAGCTTTTGGCCACCCTATATGCTTCCCAAACTGTGTACTCATCATCCTCCTACATGTGCGCCAGTCGTCAAAGTTTCCTCTGTGTGTACCCAACCACCTCACGGACGTAGCACGCGATACCCAATTGAAGGCCTGGAAATGTTGGTTTTTTGGCACCTCTCTCTCAAATTTGTCCAAGAGGGCATCTACCTCACCTAACCCATCATAGGTAGGCAGATTTCACACTTCCATCGATACACATCATAGTGATCTTTTCATCATATTATAGTTTAACGTGGTTACCTCATGTAACATGTTCTGCCATCACTCTATCTCTTCATCCAAATCTAAAGTATAGGAGCTCTCGCACACCCATGAAATTTGGCCATCCATAGTAAGATTTACCCAGTCTTGCTCTCACATGGTTATTTTGTAGATGAAGTCCAAATTGTCATCACTTTCATAGTCGCGCACTGGCTTTATGTAACGTGATCCCTCAGCATGGTCCAGTGGTATTACTACGTGCAGATACTTCTTCTCGAAAATCGTCTTGTGCTTTTTCAGATTAATCACCCCATTCATCTCAGTGGCCCAATCAATTTCTAAGAGTGTGGGGTAGGGATTGTTGTCATTGACAATCTCTATCACTTCAAAGTCTACTAGTGCGCTCGCACCCTCAATGTCCACATTGATTCCCTGCAACCGCCCCAGGGGTATTATCTTCTGTTGGTTCACCATGCACAGCTAAATAGGAGATCACTGTAGTGTAGGCCTCCCCATGCACTCCCATGTCTGCTTTGGTAGAACATTCACATCTGATCCTAAATCTAGAATTACTTGGTCCATCTCATATTCTCCAACCTACGTGGTCAACCTCATTTTTCTTCGCATTCTGGTCTTATGTTTTACAATTTTTTGGACTATGCGTAGTTCTCCTTGCGCAGTCCCCGCGCATCTATTAATGAGTTCCTGTAATCCCTTTATAGCCTTACTGTCACGCAATAGCTTCATTCACATTTCTAGGAACATTGTGAGTATGAATGGGTCCATTTCTGGCTCTGATCTATCTTTTCTTCCTCAAGAGGAGGCATCAACGAAGCTCTTCTTAGCTTGATAAAGGTTTCTCAAGCGTGCTCCAAATCAAACTCTGCTTCTTTCACCAGAGCTTTGTTAACCCAAGCACTATCTTCTGGTTGTTTTCCTTTCTCATCTCCCATCGTAATTCCACTTCAGAGCACAATGTTCACATTGGAGTCTTCCTTGTGCAGCTCAGACCTCATCATCTGCAGGTTCTGAGCTGGGGGAGGTGATAGCGCTCCCTTGTCACATAACCTAGCTATCAACGTAGGACAATCCTCCATCTCATGATCAAACAAGGTACAGTACAAACATTATGGATGCATTGGATTTGTATAATCACGGGCATAATGTCCTGACCCTCCATAATTGTAACATATCAATTGTCCACAACCTCTCCTAGGTCCTCCTCCACCTTGGCCTCATCCGCACCCATGGAATCTGGTTCGCACCATCCCTACACCCTGGTCTAGGGGCCATGTTTTGGCCTGAACCTTGTAGGTGGGATTTCTATCCATCATTAGCTCATAACTTCTACATGTGTGCTCATTGTGTTCCACCAATATACATAAATTATAGAACAACTGTTGCAAGTTATGCTATATTTTTGTAGCAAATGGCAGTTGTTTGTAGCATGATGTCCTCCTATACGCACCACAGAGTAGGTGTTGTGCTTAGTCCTGCTTGTGCTTCCAGTCTTAATGACATCGGTCCCCCTCCCACGAGGTAATTCACAAATACCATGCAGTGGTCTTTATCATGACCCTGACAATTGCATTTCACACACCACACCTCTTCATGTGCTTCTAGTCGAACTCTTCTTTCCTATTTTAGACTCTACATCTCAAGGCATAAGTTTTTCAACTGTGCGTGGATCTGTTGAACTCCCAAGTTATGATCCTATATGGGGGTCTCATGCAACCTCATCATGATCTCTAAAACTTCTGCTTGAGTTTTCTACCTCTGCTGTGACATCGCGTTCCTCAAATGCAGCGATAGTGATGCTAAAAACCATTTGCGGTGTTGTCCATATGTCAGAGTCATGTTAGCTTCGCGAATCGTGCACTTTAGCCTCTGATCCAGCTCCCAAGGGGTCTCTCCTGGTAGCATTGTGATCTCTTTGAACCTAGTGATCGACTGCGCTTTTGAATTCAGCCTGCTAAATTCCCTAGTTAGCGCAACTTAGAAAACTATGATTCTCGCATTCAGATTATCACTTGAGTGCTTGATGTACCAGGTCAACACGTGATACTACAAAGTGCTAACCAATGTTTCTTTCTTGATATTATCATCTATAACTCCCTTCGCTTCCCATATGGCTTTTACAACGAATCAAACTAGTCCGAATCTTCATTTCCCACTCCCTTGAACACAAGAAACTTTATCAAGCTCGCCATATTAAAATGCGGTGGTGGTGGAGGTGGTACGGGCGAAGATGGAGGCGATGATGGTGAAATTGGTGGATGTGTGGGTGGGGGTGGTATGCATAGAATCCTCGGTCTTATCAAATTGGTTTCACTTCATGAAGTTACCTTGACAAGCTCTTCCTTGTCCCCTCGTGGAGGTGAAACCAAGGGGCTAGTATCTAGTCCCGCACTTCCTTCATTTCTGTAAATTCTCCGAGTTCGTGTAGCCCCAAACATCAATGTAGCTGCATAATCCTCTTTTCGCACAATAGCATTTTAATCCAAGTGTTTAGAGACTTTAGGTACTTACCTCGCGGTCCCTCGAGAGAGCATCACTTTGCCTCACTATAGCTGACCAAAGTATCTACCGTGAACTCAGTAATGAATCCTCCTATAATCTGATTAAGCTAGTGATCAACAGTGCACGCAATATTATCCTCTGATGCTTCCAATCTATGCACCAACTTTGGGGTCCACACAATAGGTCCATCGAGCTACCACCTTCCTTGGCTATCTTCTAGCTTTGCGATCCACTCGTAGAACTCATTAAGAAAAGAGGTGAAGAAAATTTTGTGGATCTCTTTGTATCGGTAGTAGTCTAACCACTCTTCCTTCGATAGTCATGAATTCCCATTCTCCTACGCCGTGAATTCGTGAATTTTCCTATCCAACCACCCTTCAATCTCCTTCTTAGTTCGATTCCAATGATGAGACATCAGACATCTCTATGCAGATTCTGGTCTCGACAACAGAACCGTTTGTTGGCTTGAGGGGGCCTGACCCAAGTTCGGAGTTAATTAGATAAACAAATCCTTGTACTACTGGCCCTTTTCGCAACAGCCCGCAGAGCGCAGACTGAGGTCTCACCCAAAGTAGCATGGGGGGGGATGTTGGAACCAAGTTTTCACACGCTTGAGATGTGTGAGGGGTTGACTTAGTCCAACTAGAAATAGCTTCACACAGGTCACTTCACGCACTTCCGTAACCTGTGAGGCCTTCACGCTCTGTCACAATTGCCTTCGTGCAACCCTTAATCAGGGGTTGAGGCGATTTCGCGCTGTTAAGGAAGTGATCTGCACTCTTTCCCTGAGTTCCACTACAGATCTTACTTATCCTTTTATATCTATTAGTTAACTTTAGTTAAACAGATACTTTGTTTATATTCACTTATTCAACACATTCATATAAGTTAGCGTAACAAATAAATAGTAAACTTGCAATTTATATCCAATATAATTCAATGCATAAAACAGGGAAAAAAAGGTACACAGAATGATAATGACTTCTCTTTATTACTTCTTCAATTAGTTACAAACTTGACTCACCTTGCACACTCAGCTGCAAGGGTCCACGCACTCAGCTGTAGAGGCTTCTCCTATCCTACGACCCAAGACATGACTTTACACTTCAACTAAGACTTAATGCTTCATCTTCTCTTATATTCTTCCATTAGATTGATTCTTTTCAACTTAGAGCCTCACTCTATTTATACAATCCCATGGTCTGTGGACCATGGGTAGAACTCTCAAGCCAACGTTACATTACAAATGTAAGGGCGAACAACCTTGTGACCCAATTACAACTTTGCGCTATGCGCCCATAATTCGTGGAGTCTTTACATTAGATGTAGTCAAAAATTGGGTTTTAAGCCCCAAAACTTGCCTTGCGGGATCCCGCGTCCAACAACTTTGTATCTTTGGCTCTATTTTACCCAAATTCCTTATATATTTCTCTTTTATTCTACAAATTACTCCTTACTCTATTTTTACAATTAGTATCAACCTTTCTATTTAGTCTTAATTCGAAGATTCTTCCTAAATCACACATGTTTCGCAGATTTCATTTTTACACTTCTTCACCTATTTGGTGACATTTTTAGTCTGTCTCTCTCTTCACATACCAAAACTATAATTGTATCCATGACACAAACTTCAATCACTTATTCATACTTTGAAACTTCTCTAGATTATTTATACTAGATTGGCTCAATGGAATCCTAGTAGGGCCAACATGCCATCAAACATAGTTAAAAAATCTTGTGTTATTATTTTAATATCATGTTGGAAATCTAGTCTAGATGACCTAGACAAGAATCATTTCAATGGCTCCTTGGTTCCTTTTTTACTTAGTTTTAGGTCCATGAAACCACACAATATGACCAATGTAAAGAAACATTTCAATAAATTTGGATCTGGGTCAACTCAGATCTTTAACGCAATAGCTCACTCCACACCCAAAGGCCTAGATAGTTGGATGAGAATTTATGTTCAAGTTTCCTTGGACCCCCTTTGAAAATTCCAATTTTCAAATAGAACTAGATGTTACAACCCAACATAATTCGTACAATGATTTATTTCACCTGGCTCCATGGATGGGCCTTTTCTTTATTTAATGGCCAACTGTTATGATGACAACCTGAAAGCTTTAATCTAGATACTTGGGAAACTAGGTCCTTCTTAAGCCACAAACTTGTTTGAGGCCTAGATGAGCCAAATACCAGATATAATTAAATTTCTTCCACATAGAACCAAGATCGTGGAACATTCCCGAAACTATTTTTTATTCTATCTCAACATGCATAATTTTAATTTTCCATTGTTTTATGCTTAGTACAATCACTTATTCAAATTCTTCTTCAATTAGAAATCCTTTATCCAATAAATCTAGTCTTCCAATAACTATAAGAAATTGGATATAGAATATTAAATCCAATCCACAATACAAGACAACAAAGATAAATAACAAGAGACACAATATTTGGTCAAAGACCAGGGGAAAACCCCACAATGGGAAAACCCTTTCAAAATTCTTCTTTTATTGGATTGTGATCAAATTTTTAGCAAAGAGATATAATGTTACAAATAATAAACAAAAGAGTCAAATTCAAAACTTTGACTATCCAAAATTCAACCAACCAATATCCAAGAGGTGAGCCCAAACGTCAAATTTGGTCAACAAGTGAAATCTACAAATTCTGTCATATTCAATAGCAACAAATGATGCCCTGACCAGTACACAAGTCAATGATCAAGCTTCCTTCAAAAGAGATTGATAAACAATCCAATAAGTGAGCCTTATTTTCTTGTCAAACCTCAGTCAAAACAATCCTCAAAATTTTAATCAAAGGAGAGAGAAAGTATGATGTCAAGATCTATAGTCAACTTCAGTCAAGGTATGTAGTCAATACAAGTCAAACTGGCTAGAAAATTTAAGTGCTTTGCCCAAAGAATTTTGCCGCCAAAAACAGAAATTTTCTAAGTCAAAGAAAGTCAAAATTACAATTCAAAGTTGGTCAACAAATGTTCAAACTATCCCAAACTAAAAATTCAATGCAGAAATCAAATTTAAGCTTCTTCCCTTTGCACGTGTGAGCTCGAATCTCCAATTGCAGACTAATAAGAACCAATCAAGAGAGGAGAGAGAAGATGTGATCATGTTCTCCAAGTGATGTGACATGATGTGTATTTATATGCTTCATAGGAGGTCGAATTAGCTTGTCCATATTGACTTGTACTTTTGTGTACTTGTGGGTTTCACTTTAATAATTAAATTTTCCTTGACTAAATTGAATTTTTCCAAGGGCTAGGAGGGGATTTTCTTAAAGAAAATGGTTTTAGAAAGGATGGAATTTATCATTGAGTTTATAAATTAACACATAAGGGATTTCCACTTCACCCATTAATCTTTGAACTACACCTAGAGATGACCTTTTCCTCCAAACCAAAATATCTTGACACTATGAAGCCTTACAAAACTGTCTCCTTGTGCAAATCCCAAGGCCTCTAAGTATGCCACCTCAATCCATGGTGTATCAACCATAAGCCACCACATGTTCATTTTTTCACCTCATCATTGCCACGTGTACATTACCACATCATGCTAGCTTGGCCTAGAATTTCATAACCAAAATACACTTTGGTACCAAGGGAATCACTTCTCGAGTGTGGAACCCACCAATGATACGTTACCTGGCATGCAATTTTCCAAGTCATCACACTACCACATTTTTACCTAACTAGCATGTCTCACTTCCCACCTGTACAATTTTCCACTCAAAAAAATTGAAAATGAGTGTCACATATCATCGCCTCTATCTTCCACATCATCAACCTCTACCACCTAGTGCCACTTGTCATGTCACCTAGTCTTACCACGTAATACTGGTATCATGTCATATTGATCCGACCTTAGCTTTTAGAATGGAACTAAACTCTAATTCTTAGGGACCTGGTATAATTTTCCATTATTAATCATTTTTTTAATGATTAAAAGTGGATTAAAGATTGTGATTAAGGCTAGCCAAGTTCACGGTAAATAAAATTAGGCCTTTTTTGAATTTCATATTAAAGTGCTTTGTGAGGTATTATATTGATCCCTGGCCCACTAAAGGGACTTATGTTGTTCTACGCGTATGGGTTCTTCTACCAGGATAGGCTCATACTAGTCCCTTCTTCCCAGGGAATACTATCAATCTCCCACCTCATACAAGTCCCTACTTCTTTGGGAAGACTGTACCAGTTGAGGCTCAATTCTACCATACGAAACTTTGACTAGGTTGGAACCTTAATTAATATTCCTCACTACAAATTCATTTTTCTCCTCATTTTTTTGGTGTTAGACAAAGTTAAATATGTCATTGGAAACGTCTATGAGAAGGCTAGGAAACTATACACTTTTCATTCTCATTTGGCCTAAGGAGGAACTAAAGAATAAATTCCTTCAAAGATAAACTACCCAAACTACAACATTCATTCAATCTCTCATATTCCTTTTCTGCCTGATCTTTGTTTGGCTCCCCTTCATATTCCTTGTGCATGAATGAAACTACAATTTACATCAATGAAAATAAATACATATTTCCAACATTGATTCCCTTCTTGTAGCCACAATGCATGACACTTCAATCTCTATTTTTTCCTCTATCTAATAGGATCTTTCTAGAAACTTTATCAAGTGGTTTTAATTATTATTTTCTCTAATATGTATGAGGTCCTTTTATTTCTTGTTATAACTACAAATTTGATTTGGTGTCCAATTCTTGAGGGATTTCAACATCCCTTTTCCTTTTTTACTTATTCTAAATGTTTGCTATTTTTTTTTCTCTTTTCATATTTTCTAGAAACACAAGAGGAGGGATATGGGGAAGAATGGATGTACTAAACCCAATACTCTTTAATGACTTCTATAAAATATGGGTCCTTTGGATTGGATGATTTAAATTTGAAAGGGTTGTGGTTGGGGGGGGGGGGGTTGTAACTGAGGAGATTTATGGTGAGAGTCCCCACCTTTGTAGGTAGATTGTCTTAGTTTTAAGTTTTTATATAAGAGATAATCCAAAATGAGGAATCTATCCAACTACTTTGCTATCCTCACCTCCTCAATCCTCGTATCTCTTCATTTCGATGATCCATATTGAATCAATATAATTTTTTTTATCCATATTGATGCTTTCAGAGTAGAAAAAGTAGAGGAATTAAATCACAGGGCCATTTATATCAATAGGACCTAATTTGGAAAATTGTGGTCTAAAATGTTCCAGGAGTAGATTGAGGCATATAATAGTGTATTTTGGTAGTAAAAAAAAGTTTCATTGGTTCCATATTTTTTTCCTATTCTACACACAAAGATATTTCCAACGATGTAAGAATCACATCAATCAGAGTTGATATGCATAAGTTATGCCACTTAAAAGTTGACCTTCCTATTTTGATCAAAATGATTTGAGAGGATGTCATGTCAGCCCCCATTATTCATTGAAAAGCAACTAACGACATGATCATTATGAATAACATTCTACAATAGTCAAAATTTTAACTTTAGTCAAGAGTTTAAGGAGTAAAACCTAACCACTAGTAGGCGATCAGGTTATGTTATGACCAAGCCACTAGGAGGAAAAGGGTTTCCATTTTATTTGAGTGAATTTTTTCCCATAGACAAGAAGAATATATGATAAGGATGGAGAGAGATAGAAAAAAATGATTTTTGCACCATAGCAGGCCATGAGCCATAGCCCTTACTTCTTTATACTCAAGTCCAATTTCCATTGAAAGTAAGAGAGTAGAGCAACCTCACCTTCCAAATGGCTTTTACCCTAAAAGGTTTTCTCGGGATATATCTTGTGCAATTATGGGTTGTGAGTTTTTATTTTATTGTTCACAATTTTTCGCATGATTATAATTTGTGTGCATACACAATAAATATTAATTTATGGATCTAGAAATTTGAGTAGAAATAAACCCTCATAGTGTCGGTTTTAGATTGTAAGCAAAATTTTATTATATATTCTGTGACAAACTATCCAGTGGAATATAGACGAGATTTTACGAATCATATTAGTATTAGATCATATTTATTTGGGTATATTATGGGGAGTTGTAGGGGATCCATGTCGGTTAAGCCAAAAGTCTCAAAACCCTAATCATGGTTGACAAATCTACGAAGAATCCTCATGATTCCACAAAGTAAAGGTTTGTGTGTAGAAACACAATTTCCAAATATAAAATATAATGTGAGCCTCCTCATAGTGGCCCTAAACAATAAGCTCGTGCTATTCAAAGAAGATGGGAGTTCTAATGCATAGGTTCAATCGAAGGGGATATTAGGAGATTAAGAAGAAATAGAAAAGGAGCCAAAGAATGAACCTAAAAAAGATCGACCGAGTTAGAGTGTCATGAGCCATTCATAGTCATTATTCAAAATGGAAATGAAATTTAACATCAAGTTATATAAAGATGATAATGATGCTCTGAAGCTAAATCTTTGGTTGTAGTAGTTAGAAGTTTATTTTTGTATTCATCATACAGATGAAGAAAACAATATTTTGTTTGCTTGATTGAAATTATAGGGAATGCCCTAAATTAGCGGGAAATCTAGATAGAGACCTTGAGGTTGGAGGGAGATAATACAATGACTAAGTGGGAGGATTTTAAAAACCTCTTAAACTAACAATTTTATCTTATTGAGTATGTAGAGAATCAGTTGATTCAGTGTAATTACTTCAGGTAGACGAAGGGTTAGAGAGTATGTCATGATTATGCCACAAAATTCATATAGAAGGAATAATGTTGGGTATCTCACCAAAGAACCTAGATGTAATCCTCAAGTATATAGGGGTTATACACATCCATGTTTGAAATCAATTAATGTTATTCAAGCCTAAAACAATGGATAAGGCTTGTGTATAGGCACAATTCTTTGAGAACATAGGCTAGAAGAAAGGAAAAACAACTGGTTTGAAGCAGAAGGATCACCAGGATGCTTCCAAGGAGGGGAATAAAAAGTGAAAAGGGAGAAAAGATAAAAATATGGAAGCCACAACACAACAATGAAAATATGATAGAAACCATTGAAACCACTGTAACATTGATGGTCATATAGAGGAGAAGTGTTGGAAGCTACATCCAAGACCAAACCCGAAGAAAAAAAAGAGTGATGCAAAGAAGAAGAACCTCATGGCCACTAATTCAAGCAACCGGGTTGAAACAAACTTGAATGTGAATCAGGGAAAATTTTAAGGATCAACGTTTATCTTAAAGCTTACAAGCCTTGACGAATATTACTAGTCCCTAATATGCAAATTGTAAAATGTCTAGTGATATTTTTATATAAATATTTACATTTCCAATGATTTTATATTACTCTATATAAAATTTTGGCGATTATTAAGGTAAAATAATTTTGGACTGTAAAATTTAGGTGAATCATTGTTAGAAAAAATGGAAATTGGCGAATTTTTTTGGAAAAGGCATGGAAAATTAGCACACCTACAAATATTAGCCCCTAAAACTTTTGCAAGGGGCAACCTAAGAACCATTACTACGGATGCAACTAGTATGGAAAAATATTCCAATTAGCCCAGTAAAGTTAAATTCCCTTGCATGTTATGTAAGGGTGACCACCTTCTTAGAGATTGTCCTGGTATTTGGAAGGTATTAGAAGTGTGGCCCACAGTTGCACATCAACCTTTGTCATCAACTTCTAGAGATCATGCTAGTGACAAACCCTTAACTAGTGATAGTAAGGTTCATGGGAAAAATAGTAAAGTCAAATTTCCTTATAAGTTATGTGAAGGGAATCATCGTATTCACTTTTTTCCTTATATGGATGAAGCCTCAAAATTGTTGGAAAACCTTACAGATTCTCAACCTTGTCTTCCAACTGGTTATCGAAATATTTCTCCCAATCCTCCACTAGTTGATGAAGTGATTGATCAAAATCCATATCCAAATAATCCTACTCTCTTTAAGTGTGAATCCCATGAGTCCATTCCAAACCAACTATTGGTTGAGAAAATGGTTGGCTCAATTCCACCTTCAGTTGATCATACCTTTCTCGTAGAGAGTGGGTCTCATACCACTCAGGTTCTTCTTGTTTCTTTAGATTCCAATGAAATGGGGGGGAATCCTCCAGTTCCCTTAGCACAAGGGGGAAGTTCTCCCATTCCCACGGAAACCCCTCCAAGTAGTATGGTCATTGGCGTTGATTAGAGTTGATAGACATCATATCGTCTTCCTCCTTATGTTCCCTTCCTGAGCATAGTACATGATTACAATGTGGTTGTACCTAGCACAATAATAGATGAAGAGGCACATATTAGTATTCTTTCCTCAACTACATGGAAATCTTTAGGTTCTCTGCAGCCTGTTCCCATTACCCAAAATCTATGGGCCTTTAACAAAGGAATAAATCAACTGTTAGGGATCCTTCCTAAATTTCCTATTAATTTTGGAGGAAAGACTGTCTATATCGTATGGTAGTCCAAATCCCTTTGGATTTTAATTTACTCCTTGGGCATGAATATGTTTATTTCATGGGAGCTCTTGTCTCTTCACTCTTTTGTGTGATGTGTCTCCTACATGAAGGAATAATTGTGACCATTGACCAACTTTTATTCGTTGGACCTAATTTGATTTCCAATCAACCAACTTCCCTAAATGGTCCTAGTATGCAAGCGGTATCTCCCCCACCACAAATTAATTATATGCCCGCATTTACAAATGATCTAGTTGGTGATGTAGTGCATCATGTATTGGGGGCATTGGATCCCGATCTTTCCATTATATCCCTTGTATATATCCCTTCTAGAGAATTGTTCTCCCATATGATGAGAACCTCTTGGAAGCCATGGTCTCTTATAGGCCATGATCAGAATCAGAGCAGAATTCATTTTCTTGTGTCAAGCTTGTTAAAAAATGATACACACTCTTATGAGGATAGTTCTTTTACTATGTCAACCTCATTAAAAAATGAAATAGGTTCCTATGAGCATAATTATTTTCTTGTGTCAATCTCATTAAAAAAGGAAACAAATCCCCTTTCAATCAGAGTCTTTGATTAGATCTCATAAATTCCCAGTGGAGTATTTTACTTGATCTCGTAAATGAACCTTCATTCAATCCACCTATTAGTACCCAATAGTCTACTTAGTTGCATTAAAGGAATCTTGGGGGGCATGTACCTTGAATTGAGTCATTATGCAGGGGGCATGCAATCATATTTCAAGAATAGTTTTTCTTCTGTTCCAAGCTTGTGTAAAAATGAAACTGTTATCAAGCATAGTTTCCAATGTTTTAAGATTGTGTAAAAAATGAATTTGTTACCATTTTTAGCCTATCTCTCATGATTGATTTTTTCTATCAGCCCATTTTTTCCATATGAGCCTTGGTTTTCTCTTTCCATCTTCACCATCTTCTTGGATGATCATACACTTTCACTTGGTTTTTACACTTTCCTGAGGAAGAACTGTGATGAGTGGTATTCTTAGCCAACCTCTCGACCTTTGCATGTTTTGTGTAGTTCCATCATGATTGGAACCAATTTCTTCCCTTTATACCACTAGTTCCTCTAGGAGGAGTCCTCTTTTAGCTCTTTTCAGACTCCCAAAATATGAAAAGATCATCGAGCACTTATCTTTTTGAACTCGTAAAAGTAAATGAAAAGACGTCTACTCAGTATAAGTTTAACCCTTTTCTGGACTGTTATAGACTATCTACGAAAAAGGAATACCTTAGCCTAACATGGCTAAGAGGTTCTATTAAGTATTGATTTCTAACTTTTCAAACCTGAGAGACTATCTATGAAAAGGGACATCTAGAGTTTTATTTTTTGCCTTTTTTTCAAACTCTCTAAACATGAGAAAGATGTTTCGTTTTACCTTTGATGGACTTGTTAAAACATAAAACAATGATGGACATGTCAAACGTGACAAGGTCGAACCTTTCCTTATCAGGGTTCGTTTATTATACTTTGAGGGATTCATCCGAAGGGTGAACTTACATATCAAGCATATGTTATCCTCCTCGGGCTTGTTAAAAAATAAAGAGGTATTTATCATTATGGTTGGGGAAATTGGGAAAACAAGGTATTCCATTTTCTAATGGTAGCGACTCACCCTGGAACATGAAATTTTCAACTTCATCTTTGTGGTTATTAGGTTGGATAATCTGCTTGTATTTTGGTTATCATACCATTTTTAGAGTGTCCATTTTAGTTTTGGGTCAATGCTACCAACTCCATTTAGCATTGTCAGTGTGTTCAAGAGAAGTCATTCAATTAATATCCATTGAAAGACTCTTAAGCCTTCATTCCATATTTGTCTTTCCTAAACTAGTTCTATATCAACATCATTTTGTCTCAATCATGATACCCATTTCATGTCATTGATGGGGGATACATCAAGGACCTCCTACAAGGGGTTGCTTCATGTCAACATTAGCACATTATCGAGAAAGTTGACTTAGAAACACCCTTTGGTACCTTGGTGCTTGCATACATCAATGGCAAGTTTCCTTGCTTTGGGCTACCTCGCGACTACCCCCCCTATTGGGGGGTATGCAGACATACCTATGGTTTTGTGCATGGATTTTGCACATGGTTTTGGGCATGATGGTTTTCAGTCCATGGTATGTTGTAGATCTGGTCAAGGGAACTACGATTATGTTCTAATCCAGGGTTAATGGATTGGGGTTTATGGATTCTTTAGCATGTATATATATGTATTGTAACATTGATAGGAATATAATGAAAATCAATCTGGTAGTCCCAATTTTGGGATCCATGGTAAAATCTCTATATATGTTTTTTTTTATGTTTAATGCCCTCTCCATTGTTTATTTCCTTCTTTTAGAATTTGTATGTAGGTAATTTTTGTATGGGGTTAAAACCTACATTTGGTATCAAAGTTGTTTTGGCTTCAAGGGGATGCCTTTGCTGCTGTAGGGTTTTCTGCACGAGCTTGTGTTAGACCTTGTTCAGTGGGAGATTTGCGGGATCAATTCTTGTGGTGAAAGGAGGTGGTGAGAAATTGAAAGATAGAGATCGATAAATTTAATGGTCAGAGTTTTGAGTTGTGGATACTCAACATGGAGGATCTACTAGTGGATAAAGATCAGTGGATCATGGTAGATCCAAGTACTAAACCAACAACAATGTCAACTGAAGACTGGGAAAAGTTGGACCGGAAGGCAAAGAGCACAATACGATTATGTGTCTCAAATTTGGTATTCTTGAATGTGTCAAGGGAGGCTTCGACGAAGGATTTGTGGGACAAGTTAGGGACTTTGTACCAATCTAAGTCTCTAGTGAATAAATTGTTCCTAAGGAAAAGGTTGTATAACCTTAGGATGAAAGATGGAGACTCGGTGACAGAGCATCTTGTAGAGCTGTAACAAGGGCCTTTTTCACCTCTAGTTATCTCACATTACAAGTCAATCCGGGAGTGTTTTGTTATTGTGAAGGGTATCTCGATTTGAGGCTATTTGTCAGAGTAATGCTTAGTAGTATAGGTCTAGGAAATACAAGAGTAAACGGATGCTAAGCTATGTTAAATTACTTTTGCATAAAGAAATCACACACGACAACTTTGTCAGTCAAGGGTACGGAAGTAGTAACCCATCCCTTTAGAAACTGATGAAGATAAAGGAATTAGAGTATGGATCATGGATCTGGGAGCATAATAGCGTCTGCTGTGTCTCACACAGCCTTGATCCTCCTCCCACACAATACCAATGAATGCAAGTAAAAAGGAACAGCAAGAAAGTAGAATGGAACAACAATTCAGGAATGGAACAACAGTAAAAAGGAACGGCAAGAAAGAAACTAAATCTCGCGAGTTCAACACTCTCAATTCTTGGCATCAAATTACATACAAAGAAAGACCAATCTTTTGTACAAGTAGACAGTTTAATCAAATGGAACAACAATTCACCATAAACAGGAAACGTCAATCATATATAAACATAATCTGAAATGATTACCAGTAGTCCATTACTCCAACCATATGTAGCTGAAACATTCCACTTATAAATTTTGTAACGGAAGTGAACAACTTAGAACAATGTTATGTGATCAATTCTGGAAATATGATGTAAACTTGTTACAAAGATTTACAAAAGGAAAACTACTGATGAACAAGTATGGAACAGCATGTACGTATATCAGATTATTGAGAACAATAAACAAACCACACGAAGCCAAACTGTAATGATACAATCAGCCAGTGTCCGTTGGAGCCGGGCCCTTAGCTTCCAATGGCACACCACCGTAACTTACTTTAGATGCAGGGAGAGAGTGACACCAAATATATTATATTAACGCATCAATGATAGTACAGCAAAACTAAGTCTCAAAGAGACTCGATAGTCTGAGTTTAACCAACTGTGAAGCTTATAAATAAAAAGTAAAAATACAAGATACTCCAAACGTCCCTAAAGTCTTCAATGCTTCCCCTTTTTATACAAGTAATGGCGGAGTTAACTAAACAACAAAATGATTGAAAGTGACGATCTCTCAGGATCAAATATCCTGAGGGATCTGTTAAACTGTTAACTCCTTTCTTTTCTCTGCCTAGCCTTCCGAACTGACAGTCCTTCATCTCGTCTCGGATTGATCTGCCTTGATTTACTCCCCCTGGTTTGGACTTTATTTGGTTTTGGAGGGACAACCGTTATCTTCTCATGGAACTCTTGTTTTGCACCGCGCCTTCCTACTTTTGTCTTTTCCTGCATAGAGAAGATAACTTTTAGTGATTGGGTCATTCGTACTTATTCTCATTACATTCTCCTTATTGTATAACAAATAAAAGGTTACAACTATTTCTTGAAACACCACTAAGTTATTCGTTAAAACATACCTTTCCAATGCTCTACACACCCCCCGGCTTACTCTGTTTCATGGCCTCATGAAAACGTTATAATTAACATGGAGAGCGGTAAGAGAATAGGTGGGAGAGGGCACCTCGTGAGGAGGTCTGCAACCATGGTGAGCAACCAGATTATCAAAGAATTGGTTCAATTGATTTGCAGGCATATTATGCAAGGCCTGGTACCCAGGTGCAGGGTGCCAAATAATTGGGCTACGAAACCGGTATCCTAACCAAGACGGTCCAGCATGCAGGATGCGTTGGCCATAAAGGGCCAACCGTTCAGCAGCCAGCTCAAAATTCTCGTATTTGAATGGCTCCCTGAGCTGGATGCTTGGGGTAGAAATCCGATAGCGGAATTTGGCATATTCCAGGGCAGAATCCTTAATCGCCAAAAAGTATTCTAAGCTATTTCGGATCAAATCCTCATGCATGGGTCCTAGCAGTTCCATGACGCCCGGGGTTCTCATAAGGCGTTTGTGTGATTTCCATAGTTGAACGAGGTCTCTAGGCTCAGCCCTGACCCATAGATCTAGGTTGTTCTCCTGCCTCTAGAAGGCATTGTAAGCCCTGAGCCACTTCAACTTATTGACCCCAAATGAAACAAAGGCTTGTAGCTGTATATCTCCCACAAAGGGGCCAGGGTTTAAATTAGTTTCCTGCTCAAGCACCATATTGTGCAAATAGAATTCACATAGTGACTGTTGGACCTTAACCCCATAATGTTTGCAACAATCAATAAAATCATTAACAGTATTAATCTGAATGGGGGCACCTGCCCTAACGGCTTTTATTTTCAATCTTAAGTATCTTTCAAGGAGAAATAAAGCATAATTCTTTGCAGGGGCCCTGCAAGTCAAAACATCATTATACAGCGGACATACAGTGTCCAATTGTTCAATAACAACATCTAGTCGACGTGTTACCTTGGCAACCTTTTCCTATTCCTTCTGCCATCCTTCAAAGGCCTGACTCTCTGATTGACTCATGTTCCGTAGTTGCTGCTGCAGTTCTTCATGTTTTTCCCAAGGGATCATTTGTTCCCTTAACTGCTCAACTTTCTGTTGCAACTCCTCGTATTTTTCCCGAGGGATCATTTGTTCCCTTAGCTGGTCAGCCTCCTGTCGGGCCTACTTCATCTCGCGGTGCAAGGCCTTGGTTTTTGGATCCATTTTCCATGATTTCTCAGAGGCAGGGAGTCTTACTTGGACCTTCCTGTTTCGCTGCTTGGAATTCGTATCCCGAATTATCCCTAAAGGTGATGCCTCAGTTTGGACTGCTTTGCTTTTCCTTTCTTTCTTAACATGAATAAAGGGGTACGATGGCCCCTTTGTAAATGGAATGTCGTCTTGCAGCTCGGTTTTGATTGGAACGGCAGCTGGTCCCAATGGGCTATTTGGAACAGCAATCTGTTCCTCAACGTCAATAGGGACGGAATTCTAATGTTCCATACCATATGGAACGACATTTTGTCCCTCAGTGCTGGTTGGAACAGTCGTAGGTCTATCAACGGAGTATTGACCTACAAGGCGCCTATAAGCCCCTTGCCTTCTCATCTGACAGGACCCTGCTACATTTGTTCTTCTTTTTCTCCTTATGGTCCTCCTTATTCTCAGACTGGCTTTCAAACTTCGAATTTTCTGCCGAAGCTGGGTTATAATATTCAGCAGCCTCTGCTGTTTCTTTCTCAATTTCTTAATTTCTCTTGCCTCGGCTGTGGGTGCATGAGCGGCCCTCAGTTTTGTTCCTCTTTCATCGAGGGTTTCTTCTAGCATTCTGGGAACGAACTGTTCCCGACAAGAATTTTCATTCTCCGCGTCATCAGCAGGTGGGTTTTCTCCCGGTGTCTTGGGAACGGGTTGTTCCTGGTTGATATTTACATTTTCCTTGTCAACAACAGGGGGGTTTTCTCCTCCTACCATTTCTTCATGCAATTCTTCATGCGCCTCTTCCTCGGAGGGTCCTTCAGGAGGGTCTGCTAGACTGGAAGGTGAAGCATAATCTCCCAGGCTGGCCAAGATGGTGGTCAGCTCTTCTTCTCCCATGGGGACTTGTGGAGGGTTGTCCCCCAATTGTCCCATCTCCTCCTCCTGAATTGGCTGCTCAGCAGCTGCCTCTAGATAGTTGGCCTCGGCCTCAGAGTCAGAATGTTCATTTCCTTCCTCGGCTTCTGCTCTGTTCTCAATTTGTTCCTCATTTTCCCCCGAGGGTTCCTGTTCTGGCACTGGTGGTTCCTCTGTTATTTCGATCGGTTGGTCGATGCTTAGCTGGATTTTCTCCAGCCTGCCTCTTATCCTTGCCAACCGAGCTGACTTCCTACGCCTCTCAGCCTGTTCGAGTGTGCTGGCCACCTGTTCTTCCACCACCACCTTTCTGTGTTTTTCAGCTTGTTCTGGTGTGCCAGAGGAATGCCTACGTTTCAAGGTAGCACGTTCTTTTGTGGCCAGTTCCTTATGTTTTTCTGCATGTGCAGATGCTCTAGAGGAACGTTTTCGTTTTACTGACTCCGTGCGTTTCTTGGGTTGCTCGGGTGTATCCGAGGGATGCTTGGGTTTTGGTGATTCTCTGGGCTTCTTAGGTGCTTCAGAGGTACTAGCGGGGTGCTTAGCCTTTGGGGATGGTGATGCCACTCCCCCTCCCATTGCTGTAATAAGCTCCCCCCAGCTACTCTGCTGCTGAGTGAGACTGTAGCTCACTATCAGGCGAATCAACCCATGGTGGCTAACCACTGCGTCTTCATGGTGTGCCTTTTTCAGGCACCGAGAGGCATCATGCAGTAATGAATTTAACAATGCAGGGAGGTTCACAGAACATTTTCCTTTTAACACAGCCAGGAGCTTAAGGTGACGTGGTCTTACCACATCTTTTTGCCCCTCGCAGGTGATGTAGCTCTGCACTACCTTTGCCAATTCGCTCCAAGGTTCTCCTAGCGTTGCCGGCAGCACTCCTTTTCCCTTCACTGTCAGATTTCGTCCTTCGTCTTGGAAAATTTCTATGGTCTTTTGCAATCTCTCTTTCTTTCTCGTCCATATTGGTCCTGAGGCTGGTAATCCTGTTACTTCCGCGATTATTTCCTTCGTGACCATTATCTGCTTCCCACCTACTACGGAGTGTTCTTCCTGCAAATTCTGCAGGAATTCCATGGCCACAATTTCATTTGATTCACGCAGGCGGCTAAAATAAGTTAGCCACCCCGCCCTTTCTAGGATCTCCCGAGCGGCTTCGGAGACTACTAGCTCACTAGGCTCGCTTCTGATAGCCTTGCCTCCCATGGTTCTGTTTCGGGATCTAGATGGAACAACAATTACCTGTCGCAAAGAACGTAATCGCAGCAAAAAAACACAGAGCATGCATGAAAATTGCTTATAAATAACAACTTTTTGCAAAAATAGCATTGTCATGCCGTTAACCCATATCGTACCTTCGTACCATATCATTTCTGAATGATGTGCTAACACGTGGCCGGCGGAGTAATGAGGTCACCTCCCCCCACGCAATATGATAGGTTGTCCTAGCCGTCAAATGGAGGAGGGGCCGCCATCTTGTCACCAAGTCATAAAGGAGCAGCATATAGAGGTTTGCCCATGTTTCAGATTAGACAAAGAAATACCGAGATCGAGGCAAAGGGTGGATCGTGTTTTACATAAGCCTGCGTGATGTGATGCAAGACAGGAGGATAAGACGTCTGGCACTCATATAAAGTCTGTGGTAGTCATAGTCGATACCTTTGCCATGATTGGTGGTGATAGGTATTCATGCGACGTATCCATCAAAGTGTAAGATATAATTATTATGAGGATAGAAAGAAGTATTTGATATGATCCAAATTGGTGTATATATTATGACTCTGATACCATTAACAAAGCTCTGCTGCCGACAGGTGTTCATAACCTTGGCAGAGTTGTTTATTTCACCCTGGAACCATGATCCTTTGTGTATTTTTGAAGAGAAATTCTTGTCAAAATGCAGGCCATCATGCTGGCTTGGTAACCAGATAACCATGATGCCATTCACCAAAGAGGCGCGAAACGTGGGCAGGCTGGCTCGTAATGAGACCCCCTGTTCCAAGGTTTGTTTATATAGTGAATCCGTTGGACCATATCCTTGGTGTGGTGGCCATGATGGGAATGCCACTTCGCTTCCAATCTTATGATCATAGTAGGCTGGTTCTTTAATGAAACCCCCTATCCTGCATTTGACAAATAATTTCTTTTTATTTTGCTTTTGCTCTTTTTTTTCTTTTGAAACAGACTTTTGCTTCTTGTGTAATTACACATAAGGGTGGTTCAACCCTCCTTAAGAGTGGGAATGGCGGAAGAAGTCTTGTCATCCCAATAGGAAGATATAAATCTTCTGTTCTTATTTCCAAGTAATAATAGAGAAAATTGTAGGGACTCAACATGATAAAAATTTCCAACAAGGCAGAGGAGGTGAGACTATGACGGCAAAAATGATGAGTGTGTGGATCCTTCCTTTGCTGTTGCATCAATACTAGGGCTGTTAAAGATAGCAATTTATGATATGCTGATCTCAGTATATCCTAGCTTTTATATTCATTGCATAAATGTATAGCTGCTACTTATGGCCTTGGAAAGAGGATGGACAACACATCCTTCATATGAATGGGACGAACAACAAAAACACACAAGTGTTGTTCCTTCTGAAAAGGAACAGCAAAATCCAAAGGTGCTGTTCCTTTTGAAAAGGAACAGCAAAAACACACAAGTGTTGTTCCTTTTGAAAAGGAACAGCAAAAAACACACAAGTGTTGTTCCTTTTGAAAAGGAACAGCAAAATCCAAAAGTGTTGTTCCTTTTGAAAAGGAACAACAAAAATACTCAAGTGTTGTTCCTTTTGAAAAGGAACAGCAAAAATCCAAAAGTGTTGTTCCTTTTGAAAAGGAACAGCAAAAATGCAAAAGTGTTGTTCCTTTTGAAAAGGAACAGCAAAAACACTCAAGTGTTGTTCCTTTTTGAAAAGGAACAGCAAAAATCCAAAAGTGCTATTTCTTTTGAAAAGGAATAGAAAAAAACACACAAGTGTTGTTCCTTTTGAAAAGGAACAACAAAAATGCAAAAGTGTTGTTCCTTTTGAAAAGGAACAGCAAAAACACTCAAGTGCTGTTCCTTTTGAAAAGGAACAGCAAAAATCCAAAAGTGTTGTTCCTTTTGAAAAGGAACAGCAAAAAGACACACAAGTGTTGTTCCTTTTGAAAAGGAACAGCAAAAAATGCAAAAGTGTTGTTCCTTTTGAAAAGGAACAGCAAAAACACTCAAGTGTTGTTCCTTTTGAAAAGGAACAGCAAAAATCCAAAAGTGTTGTTCCTTTTGAAAAGGAACAGCAAAAAAACACACAAGTGTTGTTCCTTTTGAAAAGGAACAGCAAAAACACTCAAGTGCTGTTCCTTTTGAAAAGGAACAGCACAGACAAATACTAAAAACATATATAAAAGATTTACAATTTTATATACAAGATGTGGTAATAAAAGATGAATTTCTTACTGATCTATAGGTGAGGAAGTTTTTGCTTCCTCGCCCATAATCTCAATATTAGTATCTTGGCGTAGCTGCTGACAAAAAGATTCCCGAGTGAGCGGTTTGCGATACAGGCGAACTCGGTGGCCGTTTACCTTAAATGTATATCCAGACCCATCGATTGTGATCAGAGTAAGGG
>APFE030193426.1:1855-23660 GCA_000404065.3 Pinus taeda
CATGCACAAAACCATAGGTGGGTCCGCCCAACCTAACATAGGGTCCAAAACCAAAATTTTCTGGGGCGCTGCCTCGGACCCCATAAAGTGGGGTTACGAGTACCCCTCAAACCCCCTATTAACTATGTGGAAAGAATATAACACAAACCAACAGGACATTCAAAACTAATGAATCTACTTGGCACTATGTTTATGGATTTATGGTGATGAAGAAGAGAAAGTTGAATTTGGTAGCAACTCTTAATTGATGATGAAGCATCCCAATCACTAACTGCATCCTTCCTTTGTGCATTATTCTCCAGAAATTTTGCAAACTTAGGGTCCAATGATATGCTTGTATATCTAAATCCGAGATAGATATGTAAAAAATGAAAGAGTTTATTTTTGATAAGAACTTTTTTGAGATAAAACTCTCTCAGTTTCCAAAAATTAAGCTCCAACTGTTCACAATATACTCTGCAAAAAGATGTCAAAAACAAGACTTTGCACAAATTGAAACATAGGCTGTGAAGACATGCACTTATCTCCATTTTTCTAATACCTGTGTAACAAGTGAGAGAGATTTTTGTAGATTAGCCTTTTAGTAACAAAAACCTCCTCAAGTTTTTCAAAATACATCTTCGATTGGTCACAATAGTTTCTGCAAAACTATGACTTAAATAGGAAATTTCTGAAGAATGTACCATTTATGCTCTGATTTCATCTTTTAACCTTGAATTTATTTTAACTGTTTTTCACTTTTACTTTCGATAAACTTCATTGTTGATGGTGAAAGTGTTTTCATATCTGTTTAACCCTTACTGCATCCATTTTTACTTTTACTGTTTATTGTTTACTTTTACCACTCTGTTTTTTCATCTGTCTTCACTTTGACATGAATTTGCATGCTCTGTAACTGTCTTCCCTACTATTTATCTTCATTCTAGCTGATTTACTTGACTTGGTCTTCAATCTGATACTCTTTAACCCTAATACACTTTCACTATTCTTTATTGTGTCCTTTTACCTTCCTGTATATTTTAGGTTTTTACTGTCTATTTCAATAGTAAATCATTTAATTTCATGTTTTCTCTACTTGTCTTTTAACTGTATATTTTATTTTCCATCTCTGTTTGAATAGATTTGATAAAAATCTTGGAGTAAATGGGTCTTATGACTAGTATTAAGACTGTTTATCCAAGGCTGTGGTCTTCTAATCACCTGTAAAATAAAACAAATTGTTAAGAAAGCATTGGTTTGCAGGGGAGGTTAAAAAGGTTTCATTTGAGCTTGAGAGGTCTATGGAGTGAGTCCAAAATGCTTTTCGGGAGGTAAACCATGCTTGAATTGGTTAACAGAGGCTTCAGGTGGCACAAATGGGTTACATAGTGTTTTACTGCACAATTAGGTGAAAATGAGCAAAACTGGGGTTTTCGTGTTTGAATGCGTAAATGGTTGATATTGGTGGGTTAATGACAGTGACAATTGGTATCAATTGAATGACGGGACATTTTGTCGTTTATGGGAGGTGGTAAGTGGATTTCATCGCACCGCTTATGGAGAGTGAGTGGTATTTGGGGGAGCCACGTGATTCCATACACTGGTTGACACGTAGCATCAACACTATTTGGGAAACCACTCACATCGCATGCTAAAGGTCGATCAAAAGGCCTGCGCGGTACGAGCGATAGCCATTGGATTTGAGGGATCCGATCGGACGGTGGTTGGGGTGATGAAGTGACTGATGGATAACGAAGGGTAGGCCCGATATTAATTAAAGTAGTTACTCATATCAGGGGCGATCTGATTGGTCACTAAGTTATTAATTAATCCTGGTGACTAATTAATCCTCATTTAACATGGTGGGGTCGGGGTTCTTAATTAGTTACGGTTTAACTAATTAATCCCAATTATCGATGTTATTATCGTTATGTTGCAACCAAGGGCGGGATATATAATTTATTGGGTTTTTAATAATAATAAGGGTAATGGGTGTTTTATTTTCGGGAGTTAAATAATAAAAGTTAAAAAGTAATATGACTTTGTGGAAATTCAACATGCACTAAGATAAAACATTTCCAAAAGCTTTTCATCATACACATTTAAAACTTAGGCTAAGTGAATATGAGGGTTTTTATATAGAGAATGTGTTAATTTCCCTAAGTAAAATAGGATTTTACTTAGGAAAAGCTTTATCAAGGGAATGAATGATTTTATAGAGGGATGAATGTAGATGAAGGGATTTAAGTACTTTAGGCATTTCCAATTATTGGGCCAAGGGTCCGTTCCCTCCAAAAGTTAGAGAAATGCTCTGAGCCCCTCTAACTATGGTAATTACCTTTAGCACTTAGGGAATTTGTGAAAATTTTGGGGAAATGAATACGGAAGTTAATTATTGTGACTTTGAATGTTGATGTGCCTTCCATGTGATACATGCTTCTGTCCAATGATGAAGATTACAATATTTAAGCATTAAACTTAACCATTCATCACACATTTCTTCTGCAACCATCATCTACTTATCCTACCTGCTTAACCTAGAATTTTTACTTCTTTATTAGGGTGCACTTAAACTGTCAAACCCTTATCACAATTTCTTTTCTTTTACATGTAGATATCTATCTAAGTCTAGCCTTATTACATCCAAGGGCTCAGATTAAACTGTTGAGCTCCTTTTATTCACTTTACCTATCTACTTATCTACCAAGATTATACAGTTTGGTAAGATTTTATTCTCTATCTCTATAAACATGAAATTGAAAACATGGAATAACCAAGTTTAAACTATTTGGCTACCATGGATTGTGGCATAGGTGACAAGCTGCACATAACTTTTATTACACACATTTAAAATAGTAGAGGCATTTAGACTTGCACACTTTCAGGGTCTTTTTGTTTTTCTTAGGGTTCATTTTCTTTCATTTTTTCTGACCTTTTATTTATTCTTTTTGTCTTTATATTCTTTTTCTAGGACATACCCTCTTTACATTTTTTAATTTTTTGATTTTTTACAAATATGGAAAACATTAGTAGAAGCAATGGTATATACATATTTCAGAACTAAACCAAGTCAATCACGATATATGACACCTATTGGTGTAGGAACCTAACAGTGGCTCCACTTGGGGATGGCATTTCCTTGTGAAATGTCAAGAACACTGTCAACTAGTAGCATAATCCATTGGGCCAATCCCACACATGTATATGCTCTGCTGCATAATCTTTGTGAATAAAACTTTTGAACTGAAAATACATCCTTTCTGCAAAATGGAATCTAATCTAACATAAACTTGTTGCTGAAAATTGAATTTATTTAAACTGAAATCCTACCTACTTACTCTAATCAGCTTTCTGACTACTGGTTAGGTAAAATGAAACAACCAATGCAACCATCCAAGCATTATATATATTGGTGACCTTTGTTGCTTGTGCTTGTTGGTGTTTAAAATTGAGATCTTGAAATCAAATATAGCTTTGTTAACCTTTGAGAAGATAAGGAAATTCTCGATCTCCTTTGTTGAATCTAGAAATTGTACAAAAGGATCTTGTAAAATATACACTTTTCTTGAACTGATTCAAACAACTGCACATCTGTTGTGTATGGCCTGCATGCCATGAAACTGAAATATCACTTTTATCTTTATCACCCTGCATGTTTTCAATTGATCTTTGTGATGATATTTCTACTAATTGTAATGTCTATCTGGTGAAACCATTATCGTCTTGATTTTGACTCTTATAGTTTGTTAATGGAGAGAAACTCTGATTGCATTCATCATCCAACCTATCAGCTATTGGATCATAAAGAACTTGGAAGGATTGCTGCAACTTATTACATATAGGTTCAAATGGAACTTCATAGATTTCTACAAGTTACACCTCCTTTTCTTTTAAAATTTTATACCACATTTCCTTTAAAAATTGAAATGATTCAAAACAAAGAGGCAGGGAATCATCTTGGGTAATTTGGTCATATGTTCCAGCTTCCAAGTTTTGTTCTGCAACCTGACATTCAATGGAATTTTGGGGCTGCAAATCTAGATATGAGAAGTCTTGAACAAGGATTTTATTGCCCTCTAGATAGTTAATATCAAAACTTGTTGACATTTGATTTCTAATTGCATGATAGTTATCTATGATTAACTAAAACGAAGAAAAACAAAATGGTAAAGTTCCTTCACTGATTTCAAAATTTTCTACACTTTCCTCCTCATTCTCATGGTTGAAATGAGCAAGCTGGTCACTATTTTCAAGCTGCTGAACCTGAACTTCCTTATTCCTCCAATTAGCTTTTGATTCCTCTGCAAATTTAATTTGGATTTGAGAAACATAATCATTATTATATTGATCAAGCTTAGGCACATCATCATAAGAATTAATGTCACCAAATGTACATATTAGATTAGCAGATTGCCTCTCCACATATGGTTTTATAACTCTATCTTCAGATTTATGGTAGTTGGAATTAACAGGGATTTGTTAATGGATGTTAACCTCTTCTTTTTGTGAAACAAATGTGTCATGGTGATTTTGAACAAAAAATTCAACTTTCATGGTGATATTATGCATCATTTCCTCTATTTTCTTTATTAAAATGTCGAGTTTTTCCTCTTTTTCTAGTTTCAACTTTTCTCTTCTAATTTGCAGATTAACTTCTACATCTACTGCCATGTTCTACATCTGTTCCATTGTTGATGGGTTTCTTTCTCTTAGATGAAATTCTATCTCTGAATCAAATGCTCTTGGGTAATGCAAAAGAGTTGAACCATGGGGAGGTCTTATATTTAATGGTATTGAATAATAAGCTTGATTAAATATGTCTGAAAATTGTTGTATTGTTTCATCTGGATGTCTTTTTAACTGATTATATTCTTCTATGATTACGAGAAGATTTACTTTGATTATCCATCTATCAAGGAAGAGTTTGAGAAACTGCTTGAGATTTGAGATGCTTGCCTCAGGTAGGGTTTTGAACCAACTCTTGACTTTGTCTTGCAAAGAAAGAGCAAAAAGCCTAATACTAACATCCTCTTCATCTACTTCAAATAAGTTAAGATAATCTTCAAAAGCTTGAATATGTTTTTGGGTAGTGATACCATTCTCTACATCAAACCTAGGGAGGTACTTTGGATAATCATTAGGGAAAGAATGGAGTGTAGGAGGTAAAATGAGTGGTTTATATCTATCAGGAACTTTATGAGGTACTGGAATATGTACAGGGATTGTACGATTAGTCTTAATTTTTTTATTCTCCTCAATTGGAAAATGATCTTCATAAGAATTAGAAGAATGCTGCTCAAATATGTAAGGAGATTTTATATCTACATTTTTCAAAGGAAAATAATAAAAATTTAATCCAAAATCTTCTCTAAAATACAATATACATTGAAAAACTTTATCAATGAAAAAGAACATAATGTCTTGGATAACAATCCAAGTTAAAACCCTGATCTTTTCACATAGTTCTTCCAGGTTCATTTCTCCAGTGGAGTCTTGATTGTGAAATTAATTTGGAGTCTCCAGGTGGATGATTTTAACCTTTCTGTGTCTGATCACAGTCCACCATCATAGATCAGATCTAAACCTGTAAAACGATTCTAAAGAAAATGTTAGTTCTCCCCAATGGAGTCACCACTATGTTATCACTCATAATTTTCTCAAAGTTAAAGAAAGAAATTTCCAAGGTAACCAAAAACCAATCTTTTAAGTACAGAATATAGCTAATCTGTACTCATAGAGGGCTCTCTCTTTATGATTTTTTTTGTTTATGAGATATTAGGCTAGTTATGAAAGCTTGGGGGGTTTTGATTTTTTTTGGTGGTGGAATTCAGGAGCAAATGGATAGAACAAGGTATTTCATGCCATTGGGCTATGGAGTCAACTGAAGATGGCTTAACTGGATAAGGTTGATTCAACAAAGGAGGGCTTCACAGGGCAATATAGCTAAACAAGATACAAATGATAGCTTAAAAGGGTGAAATGGTCTCGAAAAGGAGGAAGGGAAATTAAGAATCCTTCAACAAAGTTCAAGATGAGGGAAAGTGGGTGATCATTAACAAAAATCAATTAAGAATTCTTTGTTAAATGGCCACAATGATAAACTAAAAAGCAGGGAGCAATTAAGAATCCCCTACCTATGATAGCTTGGAAGAAAACATTAAGAATATAAACGATTTTAAAGACAGAATGCAGTAAAGCTCTTTTTGAAATATAATTTTTATTTTATCATTCAGATATGAAACATATATGAATATTTAAACAAGAAAATAGTAAAAACATAATATATAAAATACTTATTCGTTTTTTGTTTGACATAGGTATCCTGTAAAAGTCCTTTGCTTTATTACTTTGTCCAACCAGCCATACAATAGTTGTTCAACAACACTTCTATTCCAAAATAAAGAGTCTACAGAAATGTATAAGAATCAACACACAAATAATTCAAATGAAGAAGTATTTATACTAATTGTAAACTGAAATATCTTGAAAAAATATCAAGATTAATTTCACAAATATTTCCAATTGTTTTACAAAAATAGAACATAAATAAAGGACATTCAAAACTAATGAATCTATTTGGAACTATGTTTATGGATTTATGGTGATGAAGAATAGAAAGTTGAATTTGGTAGAAAATCTTAATTGATGATGAAGCATTCCAGTCACTAACTGCATCCTTCCTTTGTGCATTCTGCCCCAGAAATTCTGCAAACTTAAGGTCCAATGATATGCTTTTATATCTCAATCTGAGATATATATGTAAAAAGTGAAAGAGGTTATTGTAGATAAGAATGTGTTTGAGATAAAACTCTCTTAGTTTCCCAAAGTCAGCTCCAAATGTTCACAATATTCTCTGCAAAAAGATGTCAAAAACAGGACTTTGCACAAACTGAAATATAGGCTGTGATGATATGCACTTATCTCCCATTTAGTAATACCTGTGTAAAAAGTGAGAGAGGTTTTTGTATATTATCTTTGTAGGAACAAAAACATCCTCCAGTTCTTCAAAATACATCTTGGATTGGTCACAATAGTTTCTGCAAAACTATGACTTAAACAGGAAATTTCTGGAGAATGTACCATTTATGCTCTGATTTCATCTTTTAACCTTCAATTTATTTTAACTGTTTTTCACTTTTACTTTGGAAAAACTTCATTGTTTATGGTGAAAGTGTTTTCATATTTATTTAACCCTTACTGCATCCATTTACTTTTACTGTTTGATGTTTATTGTTTACTTTTACCACTTTGTTTTTTCATCTGTCTTCACTTTGACATGAATTTGTATGTTATGTAACTGTCTTCCTTGTTGTTTATCTTCATGCTAGCTGATTTACTTTACTTGGTATTAAATCTAATACTCTTTAACCCTGATACACTTTGACTATTCTTTAATGCGTCCTTTTACATTCCTGTATGTTTTAGGTTTTTACTGTCTATTTCAACAGTAAATCATTTAATTTCATGTTTCCTCTGCTTGTCTTTTAACTGTATGTTTTATTTTCCATGTCTGTTTGAATAGATTTGATAACAATCTTGGGGTAAATAGGTCTTATGACTAGTATTAAGATTGTTTATCCAAGGCTATGGTCTTCTGATCACCTGTATATCAAAACAAACTATTAAGAAAGGATTGGTTTGCAGGGGAGGTCGAAAAGGTTTCATTTGAGCTTGAGAGGTATGTGGAGTGAGTCTAGAATGCTTTTTAGGAGGTAAACCATGCTTGAATTGGTTAACAAAGGCTTCAAGTGGCACAGATAGGTTACATAGGGTTTTACTGCACAATCAAGTGAAAACAAGAAAAACTGGGGTTTTCATGTTTAAACAGGTAAATGGTTGATATTGGCAGGTTAACGACAGTGATAGTTGGTATCAATTGAATGACGGGACATTTTGTCATTTATGGGAGGTGGTAAGTGGGTTTCATCACACTGCTTATTTAGGGTAAGTGGTATTTGGGAGGAGCCACGCGATTCCATACACTGCTTGACACGTAGCATCGATACTATTTGGGAAACCGCTCACATCGCATGCTAAAGGTCAAACAAAAGGCTCGCGCTATACGAGTGATAGCCATCGGATCTGAGGGATCCAATCGGATGGTGGTCGGGGTGATGAAGTGACTGATGGATAACGGAGGGTAGGCCCGATATTAATTAAAGGAGTTACTCATATCGGGGGCGATCTGATTGGTCACTGAGTTATTTATTAATCCTGGTGACTAATTAATCCTCATTTAACATGGCAAGGTCGGGGTTATTAATTAGCTACGGTTTAACTAATTAATCCCAATTATCGGTGTTATTATGGTTATTTTGCAACCAAGCGCGGGATATATAATTTATTGGGTTTTTAATAATAATATGGGTAATGGGTGTTTTATTTTCAGGAGTTAAATATACAAGTTAAAAGTTAATATAACTTTGTGGAAATTCAACATGTGCTAAGATAAAACGTTTCCGAAAGATTTTCATCATACACATTTAAAACTTAGGCTAGGTGAATGTGAGGGTTTTTATATAGAGAATGTGTTAATTTCCCTAAGTAAAATAGGATTTTACTTAGAAAATGCTTTATCAAGGGAATGAATGGTTTTATGGAGGGATAAATGTAGATGAAAGGATTTAAGTACTTTAGGCATTTCCAATTATTGGGCCGAGGGTCTGATCCCTCCAAAAGTCAGAGAAATGCTCTGAGCCCCTCTAACTATGGTAATTACCTTTAGCACTTAGGGAATTTGTGAAAATTTAGGGGAAATGAATGGGGAAGTTCATTATTGTGACTTTGAATGTTGATGTGCCTTTCATGTGATACATGCTTCTGTCCAGTGATGAAGATTACAATATTTAAGCATTAAACTTAACCATTCATCACACATTTATTCTACAACCATCATCTACTTACCCTACCTACTTAACCTAGAATTTTTACTTCTTTATTAGGGTGCACTTAAACTGCCAAACCCTTATCACACTTTCTTTTCTTTTACATGTAGATATCTATCTAAGTCTAGCTTTATTACATCCAAGGGCTCAGATTAAACTGTTGAGCTCCTTTTATTCACTCTACCTATCTACTTATCTGCCAAGATTATACAGTTTGGTCATATTTTATTCTCTATCTCTATGAACATGAAATTGAAAATATGGAATAACCAAGTTTAAACTATTTGGCTACCATGGATTGTGGCATAGGTGACAAGCTGCACACAACTTTTATTACACAAAAATAAAATATTAGTGGCATTTGGACTTACACACTTTCATGGTCTTTTTGTTTTTCTTGGGGTTCATTTTCTTTCATTTTTTTTTGACCTTTTCTTTATTCTTTTTGTCCTTTTATTCTTTTTCTGGGACATACCCTCTTTAAATTTTTTAATTTTTTGATTTTTTACAAATATGGAAAACGTTTGCAGAAGAAAAGGTATGTACATATTTCATAACTAAACCAAGTCAATCATGATATATGACACCTATTGGTATAGGAACCTAACAATGTGTATGGAGTAGTATTCTTTTGTGCTATACCACACTTCTTACAAAACTCTTCAAATTCCTTCTTGCAAAACTCTCCACCGTTATCTGTCCCCAACACCTTTATCTTTGTCTCTATCTAGTTTTCCACTAGAGCCTTAAATTCTTTAATCCTATCAAAGACTTCAGATTTCTTCTTGAGGAAATATATCCATGCATTCCTTGAGAAGTCATCTATAAATGATACATAGTACATAGACTTATTCAATGATGGAACCGACACAGGTCCAAACACATCACTGTTCACAAGCTCTAATATCCGTTGCACCCTCTTATCGCTAGAGGGGAAACTCACCTGATTTTGCTTCCCATATACACAATTTTCACAAAAATAAAAATCTAGATAGAAATTAGACATACCTTCTACCATACCACTACCATGAAGTATTCTAAGGCCCTTATCTCCAATATGTCCAAGCCTTTGATGCCATAACATGGTATTTTATCCATGGACCACTAGATTTTCTGCTCCACTTGAAGGAACAACAGAACTTTTGTACCCAACAATAACAATGCTACCTTGAAGCTTGTACAAAGTTCCAATCCAAACTCCCCGGATCAATACCAGTTCTCCTTGAACCATCTTGCAGGTATCTTTCTCGAACATTGTTTTTACACCTGCATCATCCAACTTTCTTATATAAATAAGATTTATGCCCAATGTCGGAATATGCAGAACACTCAGAAGTTTTCTAATCCTTCCACATTGCAACTTCAACTCGAATTTTCCATGACCAATGATTCTAGCCTTCTTGTCATCCCCTAAGAAGACATCACCACCATCATATTTATCATACTCGCTAAACCACTCCCTGTGGGGAGTGAAGTAGAAGGATGCACCTGAGTCAATCAACCATGCCTCATCATCTACATGTGTACTTGAAGAAGAAGCCAAGTACATATCCCAACCTTCATCTCAGATGGTTTTCACCTCTACAGAAGGAGCATCATTAGATCCATTTCCTTTCTCAGTAGATTTATATTTACATTCCTTTTTGAAGTGCCCTTCCTTTTCGCATTTCCAACACACCTTTACAGGTTTTCCTCGAGATTTATATCTCCCTCTAGATTTAGATCTCCCACTCGAGTATTTATTTTTGTTTCTGTTATGGGGCCATCCTCATACAAACAAGGCATCACCATTCTGGCCCTCTATATTTTTCCATCTCATCTCCTCCAACAACAAGGATGAGACTATTTCATCAAACTGCAAGGCAGTAACATTGCTACCTATTGCAACAGCTAGACTATCCCATAATCTAGTAAAGAACAAAACAAATTGATGCACTTATCTTGATCTGAAATTTTTATATCAACAGATAAAAATTGGCTTAACACAATATTAAAGGTGTTCATATGCTATGTCACCGAGTCTCCATCCTTCATCCTCACATTATACATCTTTTTCCGTAGTAACACTTTATTCACCAGAGACTTAGATTGGTACAAAGTCCCTAACTTGTCCCACAAAGCCTTCATCGAAGCTTCCCTTGATACATTCAACAATATGGAATCTGAGATACACAACTGTATTGTGCTCTTTACCTTCTAATCCAACTTTTCCAGTCTATAGATGACATTGACGTTGGTTTAGAACCTAGATCTACTGCGATCCACTGACCTTTATCCAGTAGTATATCCTCCATCTTGAGTTTCTACAACTCAAAAATCTGACCATTAAATTTCTTGATCTCTATCTTTCCACTGCTTGCCATCTTCTTTCACCACAAGAATCGATCTCACGGATCTCCCATTGAACAAGGTCTACCACAGGCCTGAGAAAAACCCCTCAACAGCAAAGGTGTCCCCTTGAAGCCAAAACAACCCTGATACCAGATATAGGTTTTAACCCTGTACAGAAATTACTTGTAAACGAATTCTAAAAATAGAAAATAAACAATGGTGAGAGCATAAAACATATATAAGCAGATATTTTACCCTGGATTGCTAAACCAAGAATACTAGATTGATTTTTCATTATATTCCTTTCAATATTACAATACATATATATACATGCCGAAGCATTCATAAACCCTAGATTAGAACATAATCATAGTTCCCTTGACTAGATATACAAAAATAGCATGGACAAAAAACCATCATGCCCAAAACCATGTATAAAACAATAGGTAGGTTTGCCCACCTAATATAGGGTCCAAAAATAATTTCCTCGGGCCACTGCCCCGAACCTTGTAGAGGGGGACTATAACCACCCTCAAACCCCCTGAAAAGTGGGGATGCCACCGCCCCTGATGCACCTGATGCAACGAACAAGGGGTGCTATTTCCCCCCTGTGACTCCCCTGCGCATAGGGGTAGTCATGGAAAGAATATAACACACCCCCAACAAGTTTGTTAGGGATCGCGACCCATGGAGGATTATTTGAACCAGATCATTCATTAATTTTGAAATATCACAAAAATTAAGAGTTGCCAGGAATGGTAAGCATGATGAAACTATAGGATTCAAACCTTTGATATTGGGAGTCCAAATTCTTGGAACTATAACACTTAGATTTTAAATGGCAGAAAACCCTAAACTATAAGGAAAACCTTGTTGTCTAGGAGTATACAAAGGGTATCCTACACTTAATGTAGAACTTTGAGTAACCATAAAATTTCCTCGAAATAGAACATTATAATGATGAGAAACTCCTTAATAAGGGTTCCATGCACTCTCTAAAGGAAGAAAGGCTATCGATGTATATCCAGTAGGGAATGGTATAATCTGTTACTGACCAAATAATTGTGAAGGGATCCTTGACCCTAAACCACTCACAATAGGATTTTCCATGCCCTACCCCCCTTGAGCTTGGAAAGGATTAAAATTTTGGGAGAAACTAGGGAATGAAATAGATCTAATACCTAAAGAAGGACTGGAAGGAGGAACATGTCCACTCCCAAAGGAAAATCCTTGTAATGAGGTGGAACCACTAACTACAGGAGGTATATATGCTAGAGTGTTAGAAGTTATTGATAAAGGAATTAAAGGAATTCTAAAATATGGCATCCCATAATAAAAAGCACTAGTAAAATGAGTAGGAGGTTGGGTCCCAGGAGCAGAGGTGGAGCCAACAGCTACAGTTTTGGGTGTAGTAGTAGGAAAAAAATAATACCTCCTCCTATTGTTGAAGAAGGAGATTGCACACTGGCAGAGTCAGTAGTCATACTAGTGCTACTAACATTGGCCTTGAATAAAGAAGGAGAGTGAACATGACTACCTAGTCTATGACTTAAGGTACCCACATATGATATAATGTAAGGAAGACATGAAGGAAGAGGACTTAAAGGAGCCCCAAAGGAATCTGAAATCTATTCTACTTCTATTTCGTTATTAATTTGAAATAATACACTAGCAAGAATCGATATGTTTATGTCTGTACTTTGAGCAAGACTAGGTTCTTCCCCAGAAATAGGAACCCTCAGTGAAGGACCTTTCTTTGCTACGTTAGTTTAAATTAGTTCAAAAGAATTAGCTAAGTTTGTCCTACACCTTCCAGGTGAAGGCTAGACACTCGCAAGTGAAATCCCACAAAGACTCCTAGATCGACGATCTGATGACTCAACCACCTTTTAGGAAAGAAAAGGAAAAGACTTGAAATGCCTAAGGCAGGCTAGGAGCATAGAGTATTCACTAAAATTATCCTAAATATACATACAAGTAAACAACTTCCAAGTATTTCCGCTTCGGGTGATTAGGACTGGACACCAAAATATGAGAAAGTGGATAAAGGGGCCTTTCAAAGGCAAGTTGGGATGATGAGGGCCCAAGTCTTACTAGCGAAGGTATGAGAAACATTTACGCTGACCTCCAAAAAATAGCCCGTGTCAGTGCAAGTACTGTCGCTTTGCATGACACCCTCCAAAAGTAATATGAAAGTGATACAACATCTACCTTAGGTACCACAAGTATCCTTCCCTGTAGTCACCTATGTGGTCCATTGGAAAGAAAACTAAGGTCACCATCTTGTAATAAAAAACTCGTGGGAACAATCACTCACGCATAGTTAGGCAAGTAGGAGAGGGGTGTATCTCTCTTTCCTTATCTTCGTGTGTCATCGTGCTTGAATCCTATTTTAGCAGAGCATTCCCGCATAACCTATACAATATTGGATTTCCAATCTTTAATCAACTTCTATGATTTAGTTTGAGTGTCCTTGGAGATTTTACTCTCCACACACCTGTTACAAGGCCATAAATTCCCTAGACAAGTTTATGTTCCTATGACAAAAGAAAATAGTCTAATTCATTTTAGTTTAAGCTTTCATCTTAGTGTCTGTTATTTAGGGAAAGGAATATAGAAGTGCAACTGCTGATGTTCTGATGCAAAAAGAAATCAATAAAAAACCTAGGAAACATGCAAATGAAACTCTTCTTTTTCTTCAATGAAAGTTATTTCTATAGGGTTCTACAAGAATCTAATAAAGCAACAATTTTTTTCAATAGGCACTCACATATTCAAAATCTAACAAAAAATACAAATTCTTGTTCTAAATGCATTTAAGCTAATGCAAACTAGTATGGAAATGCAATATTCAAATACAATCCTAAAGGTAAGGAAACATGACCATCAAGACAATGGAAAATTAAATGAGCAAAAATAAGAAAATTTCAAAGCCAATGGCACTACTCAAATCAAACTATGTTTGAATTAAACACAAATATTTGCACGTTTGAAAAAACTCAAAATATTACCAAGTAAAGAAATGAAAACAAAAGAAAAATGAAAGAAAATAATTTTTTTTTTCTTTTTTATTAATTTGATATCCAAATCTTCAAAGAAAGAAGAAATTCAAGGACCTCAAAACCAAATAGGTAAAGAATATTCAAATTCACCAATTCAAAGTCACAAACATAAAAATTGAAAAGACTAGTACAAACACGAGTATAAAACCCTCAAGAATTTGGCAAAGAAAGAAGCAAGATACTCAAAAGATCCAAAAGACCTTAAACAACTGAAATTGTAGATCTATAAAAGAACCTCAATCCATTTTTGGGACAAGAGAAAGAAAAGCAAACAAGATCAACCTTTAGGTCATAAAAGGAAACATGGAGACAATTGGGCATTCAACAACTTTAAAAGAAATATAAATATTTTCCAAAGTAGAGAAACAACCAAATACTTAACAGAGAATACCTAGAACCCAATTTCACATACAACAAGCTTCCCCAAATGAAAACCCTAGGATGGTACAAGATTTTCTTCACATAAATGAAAGATATCAAAAAGGATTGTTAACAAAAATATTTCAATCTTGAGTAAGACTTCAAAACCATAAAGAGACTTTATCAAACCCTCAAAAGACTTAGCAAATGAAAAATTTTCAGTTTCTAGATATATATGTAACTGTGCAAAAGAACTCTTGTCTATGCACGTGACTGTGTATGAAACAACCTGCGTACACGCAATATACAAGAGATGCAACTATGTATGTACGCGATTGTTCAGAAAAGGAAATGCATATAAAAGTAAACTGAGGAAAACTAAAAGAACATGCTCAGATCTAAAAGATCGAGTAGAGATATCAATTCAAGAAATATTATAGAAGACTGAAAAAGTAGTAAAGTAATAGAACAAAGACCCAAATCAATCAAAATAACCCTTTTATGAAATACTTTAAAATTATTCCCTAGTGGACTCGCCAATTCTATTGGTGGGAAAGATTCTAGAGAGCCAAGGTTGAAATCCCCAACATTTTGGAATAATAAAACTACAAAGAACACTCATGCAATCATATCAAACATTTGAATTCACAAAATTTGGATGAGACATAACTAGGGGTCCTATGTTTGGAGTAGATCTCGTAGGGTCCAAACCCTCTGCTTCCTCCAAGACATGTAGACTTGCAAGCCAATTGCATAAGCATAGACAAATAATAGAATACAAAGTAAATGCATATAGATATGTTATATTATCATAAATAACATCATAAGTTAACATTCATAATATGACAACATATTTAAGGAATAAGACATGAACCTCTTTATTAATGAAAAGCAACAAGTACAGGAAAGCTACAACTTGATCCAAGCCAAAGGTATTGATGAAACCTTCCTTTGGATCCATCTAGCCTTATCCAACATAAAATTCCTCTATAATAGGTGCAAGGAGATGCTAGATAAGGGAACTAAACATTTGTGCAAGGAAACAAGGGTTTCCTATAGACAGGGAGTGCAGGAGGCATAGGAAAATTCATACTTGATCTTGGGGAATTTGGATAGAGTATCTATACCTATCATATGATATCGATTAGGCCTGCCTAAGGGGTGTATATATACCACCTAAAATTGGTTATTTCAATTAGGCCTCGGGGTCTTGTAGGTGGGCTTTCGGTAAAACCCGTAAACCCCACCTGAAAAGTAGCTTTTATTTATTTTTTCAAATTTGAAATGTTTTACATGGATATAGTTTATAGAAACCACATATGTACACACTTTTGTAATTGGAAGAGTCACTTATGGATTTTTAAAGAACACTTTTTTAAAGATCAAGTCTGCAAGGGAAAGGGAGATGCATAGGCCATACAAGAGCATCTAGTCTACAGGAGTGCTGAAAAATGTTATAACAGTGGTATCAAAGCAAAGTTTCAACACTTGGAATGTATGGGCTATATCGCATAAGAAATGAAGATTAAGGTTCATTCCTAGAACTTTGGGGACAAATCGGTGCCTCATTACAAAATTAACAGAGAAGGAGGTTCGATGCTTGGACCTTTAGAGATGAGTGGAGCTTTAGCTCCAAAGTGTAATAACTGAACGTAAGGATGATTGTGTGGTAATCATATCAATAAATAGTGGAATTACATGTTGACTACAAGGATTATTAGGACATGATTGAATTTATTGAGAAATGGAATAGGATTGCATGTGTTTACTTTTAGGCATCTCGAAAGTCTAGGCAGTCTATTGTTGTGACCAAGAGTGCTTGTTGATTATTTGGTATAGGTAGAACTTCTTTCATGTTTTTGTACATGATTGTTGGTAGCGTACCAACACTACTAGTTAAATGGTGTATTCTTACACACCTGGGATACCTGTGCATGTTGTTGATGTATATCAATATTTAAAAATATTTTCTGATCATAGAAAGTGTCTTTCCATTCCCTTAACAAGAAAAATTAAGGATGGAATTTAAGAAGTGCATATTATCTATATATATATAAAACTAATAGTTGGGAGCCTACCTTAAGAAAATTCTTTGCCATCTGAAATAATATATGACGAATGCAAGGTTTAGACTTTTTCATCGTGTTCAAAATGAAGCCAAATTCCATACTATGAGCATACATATGAGGAAAATATTTGAACATATATTCATATGATGATAAGTTTACAAATATATTTACATATTTATTTATATATAACATTTCAAGACATGAAAAGGGTTTTGTTTATTTCATAACTTGTATGTTTTAAAGTGTCTAATGTCTAAGAAGCAATTCTAATGCCTTATACATATACTCATTTATAATAAAGGGAATATAACATACACATTCATATGGTCAAAAATGTGTTGTAATAGTCAAGGTTTTGCACCTTTACAAAGTGTTTTTATTCAAACATGGGTGATGGCATTTTCATAAGCAATATGTGTTGATAATGTTTATATGACATGGATTTCATGTGGTTGAAGTTATTATGATTGATATGGTGTACAAATTATGATACATGCTATAAGGTATGTGTTGGGTCACAAATGAAATATCAAGTTTATGCCGTAATTTGATTATGAGGTTTTATTATGTTTAAGATCTGGTACTATGACCTATATATTGTGATCGAGATGGTGATAGGATATGCATTCAAATGTTGATATGATGGATTTTGAGACATGTCATAGGTGGTACAAATTTTTTCAACTTCAGTTAATAGAGATATGTTGCTTTACGATGTGTTTTCTTTGGTATTCTATGTGGTTTTATTTTGAGCTTGGTTGGAAATGACTATAGCTGATTTGTCACTCATTGTATTAAAGTATAAGTGGAATCACAGTTGTGTTGTAAATGGGTGCTAATCTTGTCAATTTTTGTGAGCACTACCCAAGGTTACCATTAATAACATGTATAGTCCTCCACCTTTCCCCAACACACTGTGTTTTTCATTTGATTCTCCTCAGTCATCTATCCAAAAAATGCTGCTAATTTGTCATCCCAATCATCTCAACATCCTCCTACATGGTGCACTCTTATACGTAATGATCCATGCTCATAATGTCATGAATCCAGCATGGTGTTTTTAATTGTGAATATGATTATTACATGGCCATCCATGTCATATTTGCCATTGCGCTATCATCAAATCCACTCTACTACTCGAGCTTCACTCTAGTTATGCCACCTTTATTATGTTTGCACACTTCTATGTTATTAGTGATGTTTGTTTTTAATTGGCATCATTTTCCCTCAGTCAAACTAATTGAAACTACTACTCAAGGCTGAGGAGAAATAAAGATATCCCTAGACCATGTTGCTACTACTCTTTAGCATGCACAAACTAGGTATTCCTAAGAATGAATGAGTTTATTTTAGTATTCAATGATTTGAATTTATGTTGATTTTAATCCTTCATAACTATTTTTCCAAATTCTTGTTCAATAATAGTTTAAGAATGTCTTAGAACTCTCTGTAGTCTTTCTTTTAAAGAAAAAATACTCTCTCTAACTTTTTTTAGGCTCATAATATTAGTTTTTGTTCCTACATGCTTCCATGCATTGTATGTTATTTGTATGCAAGTTGAAAGTTTGAGTCCTAAAAATAATTGTAGGGTCTCTCTTACATTACTCAATACATTTGAAGCCACACAATGTGAGCCTTTGAGGCCAAAGTCTCAGACACAAAAGTATTGTGTGTTTCCCTTAGTATCGTCAAAATGATGTATATGTTCCCTCACACCATGAATTAAATGTTGCATTCAGTTTCAGAGCTATGAAGATTGTATCTGTACATTTGAGTCTTAATTTAAGCATTCCTTCCATCTCAGATACCATAGCATATATCCTTCTCAATTTACAAGCTTCCTCAGTGATATAAGGTGTAAGCCATGGTCTTCCATTTAAACGTTTGAAAAGGGTTTTTCTTCCCATGCATAAACATAGTTGCCATCATTAACTTACAATTAATTCTCATTTGTTAATGGATTATTCCTAAACTGGATGCACTAATTACTCTTTATTACAAATATAAAAGGAGAATTATGTTACAAAGTTTTATTTTCTTTTGTTCATATGGCTGGGAGACCTTAAAACCCTAAGGTCTTGGACACAAAACCACTCTATGGTCATTTGTATGCAAAAGTAATTATTTTTCTTAAGGTTTAAGAAATATAGACTCTAGATAACACCTTAGAACTTCTTTATATCATTGTTACCAAGAAATGAAATCCGAATCACAACTCACATCTTTGTCTATTTAATAGAAAGGACCAAAGACTTTTTGTTTTGATTGTATGGTGTGTTTGGTTGCATATGAATCCCAAATCCACCTTCCTTTCCATTGGTTGATTCTTACAAGGAAATACACAAACAAATGAATGGTGTTAGTGATTAGCATGGATTAAGAAAGAATTTAATTGAATGGAAATGATGCATAAATAAAGATAAACTAAAAATAAACTAAAACAACATAAAATAAGCTTGCGAAGCAAAACAAATCAACAAAGGAGTATGAAAAGGATCCTTTTTTATTGATTTCTAGTATCGAAAAAGTTACAAATGAATACTAAAGACACTTGAGGAGAGTTGATTGAGCAATGGTGCTCAATAAATCTCAAGAAGGATTTCCCCTTCTCAATCTCTTTTGCAAGGTCTTGCTCTCGCAAAGAAGCAAAGAAAACTCTCTATATTGGTGGAATTATCCTTAGAGTGGTATGTTAGATTGCTTTGGAGAAATTTTGGAAGAATAAAAATGCACAACTTCTTCTTGTTTTTGGCTCTCCATGCTCTTGCATTTACAAAAAATTTGAACACTTCTTGTATCCTTTAGCTCATCATTGAGGTTGTTTTCTTCATAAATGAGATGAGAGATACCATCCTCTTGCCATTAAGGATTTTTAGGGTTCAAGGATCAAATGGTCAACCCATCATGTTAAGGGATTGAGTGTTTTTCAAGCAACTTCATGTCCCAAGGTGTTGATTGTGGTTCTAGCAACCCTCTTGAATATCAAAGGAAAAGCCACGATATGGTGAATTTATGTCTTTGGAGCACCTACAAGGGTTGATTTTGTAAGTCAACCTTAGGAAAGTATTTTTATTTTTTCCTTTCATAATATTTCCAACTGAAAATGTATCCTCTATAGATATTGTTCACTGACTCTGAGTGTCTTCTTCTTTGTACAAATGAGTGTACAATTTTCTCATAATAATATTTCCACCCTAATATATGAGTTTATGAGAAAGCGTATAACTAAAATACATCACATTTTGTTGTTCTGATGATGAGTATTACCTACTTCTTGAAAGAGAGACTTGCTATGGAGATGATAAAGGAAAATGACCTTGACTATGAACTGAAAGAAAACCATGCTATGAATAAATACTTATACAAAATTGCTTATACAATGTGGGCATGTCCCATGCTTCTTATGGTGAATGTGAATAAAATATTACAAACATATAGGAAAGATCCTATCAAGTCAACATTGAAGTGGATGACATGTTATTGGCTAGACAAGATAACTACTTTCACCCTTGAGGGCACCTCTAAAAAATAAGATAGACTAGGTACCCCCATGAATCAGATACAAAGCACTTTTGAAAGACATGCAATTAGATACATGGGTCTTCAATTAAATTAGTGAACTGTAACAGTCATAAAGAACGATACACCCCTAATGTGAAAAATTATTCTAATGTTGAACATTAGGGAGACCAATGAAATCAAAGAGAAATAACAGTTCCCAATGTGTCACCCGAAACTATCATGAAAAGGTGGGGAGCAATCAAGGTACTCTTTGATTCTGGAATATGGGTGGCGATGTTGACAAAAAATAAATTCCAACCAACCAAAAAATAATTCTAGGAAATCTATATGAAGTTGAGGAAGATGTTGTAACATGATTGGTCAAAGGCATTATAGTGAGGTTTGGTAGTGTATAAAGGATACAAAAATTTTCCCAAGGTTGCAGCTATAATATAGGTGGCAGTAGTTAAAACAAGAGTCCTAAGGTGTATGCCCCTAGGGTTAGTACGACATCGAGTGGAGGTATATGTATGTTATGACTGTCATGGTAGATGTATGAACAAATGTGGTACAATGAAGTGTTGGACATTTGATGGTGTATAGACGACTATGTAAGTGTTTGCATTGATGTCAAACAAGGGTCAACATGATGATTGGGTGTTTGGTTGGAACTCCATGGTAGCTTCAGGCTTACTGAAGAAGCCATAAAATTATCATCATGGTAGTTGGCATTCAACTGGCCAAAGAGTCTATGGGAAAAGAAGTTTGTAGTCACCTTCCAAGAAGCAAAAGGAATCAAAGCCTATATTGAACCCTCTCCATTGGAAATTTCTCTAAAAGAGCTTTCCAATGATATGCAAAAGTCCATAAATGGATTCCTGGTTCAAACGTTATGGCCTGATGAAGTTAGGGATTTGAAGCCTTTATGCGGGAGGGGATATCACAGAATGGAGATCGGTGATCCAGGCATATTGACAATCACAACCCCGATGATCAAGCCATATCAGAGATCACACATCAAAGGTACATGGCATATCGGCAATTGCAATATTGGCACATCAATAGTCAACAATTGGAACTTCAAGCAGATTGAAACATCGATGGTCAACAATTAGAAATTCAAGCAGATCAAATGTAGGTTTTAACCCTGTACATAAATTACCTACATAAGAATTCTAAAACACAGGAAAAATAAAAATGCAAGAGCATAACACATAAAACACATATACACATAGATTTCCCACTGGATCCTAAAACCAAGACTACCAGCTTGATTTTTCATTATTTTCCTTTCAATGTTACAATACATATTTATACATGCCGAAGAATCCAATACCATGGACCAAAAAACCATTGCATCCAAAACCATGGACCAAAAACCATAGGTAGGTTCGCCCAACCTAATATAGGGTCCAAAAAAAAATTTCCTAGGGTGCTGCCCCGGACCCCGTAGAGGGGGGCTACCCGCCCCACTCAAACCCCTCGGTTCACTACGTAGGTTAGTCATGGAAAGAATATAACACAACCCAACAATCTCCCACTTGTTGTCTTCTTTCCACAGGGGGCCACAGGAGAGCTTAGTCATTTTTCCAGCCCTGAAATGCCCATTGTTTCTCTA
>APFE030193426.1:26737-52881 GCA_000404065.3 Pinus taeda
AGTGAAGTGAAAGATGCACCTGAGTCAATCAACCATGCCTCATGATCTACATGTGTACTTGAAGAAGCCAAGTACACATCCCCACCTTCATCTGAGGGGGTTTTCGCCTCTGCAGAAGGAGCATCATCAGATCCCTTTCCTTTATCAGGAGCTTTAGATTTACACTCCCTTCTGAAGTGCCCTTCCTTTCCGCATTTCCAGCACACCACCTTTGTAGGTTTTCCTGGAGATTTAGATCTCCCTCTAGATTTAGATCTCCCACTCGATGACTTATTTTGGTTTCTATTATGGGACTGTCCTCGTACAGACAAGGCATCACCATTCTGGTTGTCCATATTTTTCCGTCTCATCTCCTCCGTTAGCAAGGCTAAGACTATTTCATCAAACTGCAAAGCAGTTGCATTGGTACCTATTGTAATAACCAGACTATCCCACGAATCTGGTAGAGAACACAACAAACTGATGCACTTATCTTCATCTGAAATTTTAATATCAACAGATGATAACTGACTTGCCACAATATTAAACGCATTCAGATGCTCTATCACCGAGTCTCCATCTTTCATCCTCAGGTTATATGGCTTTTTTTGCAGGAATAGTTTATTCACCAAAGACTAAGATTGGTACAAAGTCCCTAACTTGTCCCACAGAGCCTTCACCGTAGCTTCCCCTGATACATTCAACGATACTGAATCTGAGACACACAATCATATTGTGCTCTTTGCCTTCCGATCCAACTTCTTCCATTCTTCATCGGTCACTCCCGTTGGTTTAGTACCCGGATCTACCACGATCCACTGGTCTTTATCCACCAACAGATCCTCCATCTTGAGTTTCCACAAATCAAAACTCTGACCATTGAACTTCTCAATCTCTATCTTTCCATTGCTCGCCATCTTTTTTCACCACTAGAATCGATCTCCCAGATATCCTACTGAACAGGGTCTACCACAGGCCCGAGCAAAATCCCTCAACAAAAAAGGCGTCCCCTTGAAGCCAAAACAACTCTGATACCAAATGTAGGTTTTAACCCTGTATAGAAATTACCTACATACGAATTCTAAAACACAGGAAAAATAAAAATGTGAGAGCATAACACATAAAAGACATATACACAGAGATGTCCCATTGGATCCCAAAACCGAGACTACCAGCTTGATTTTTCATTATTTTCCTTTCAATGTTACAATACATATTTATACATGTTGAAGGATCCAATACCATGGACCGAAAAACCATCGCGTCCAAAACCATGGACTGAAAACCATAGGTAGGTTCACCCAACCTAATATAGGGTCCAAAAAAAATTTTCCCAAGGCGCTGCCCGCCCCCCTCTAACCCCCCGGTTCACTACGTGAGTTAGTCGTGGAAAGAATATAACACAACCCAACATTAGAACACGGGAATAAAAAATAAGAACTTATGAATGTGATAACCTTTAAAAGGTTGTGATACACATAAAGTTTTGATATAGTGTAAAATCATTCAGGGACTCAAATATAAGTTTACAAAGGATTTGATAAAAAAACAAGGGTGTTGAATTGAGGCTTCTGTGATCCATATAAAATTTACGAAAAGTTTTTTGGCATAAATCCCACGATAATACATTAGTCGACGCGTTTCAAACCAATGAGTGCGGTTCATCGTCAGGATAACTTGAAGAGTGAGATCATGGCTACATATTAAATAGGGAGAGCATGCCTTCCAATGGCTAGGTTTGACTGAAAAACGGCTATACTAGACTGGATCGGGGAAACAACTATAAGTGACCCAGAAACTGCTATATTTGACTATTTAATTAAAATAATACTATTATGTTAAAAAGAATCTCATTTTAATTTATATTTTAAGTAAAAAGTTAACCAATTATGAGTCAAAATTCTAGGGAATATGATAAAATTGTTAACTTGTATTATTAGTAACTGAATAATATAATATAGCATTATTATCATAGAATTATTCTTATTACTAATGGCTAGGGTAACTATTTAATATAAATTAATCAGTAAAACACTAATAGATTAGTGTGTAAGGATTTAATATTAAATATAATAATTATTAATATATTATTAGTTATATTATTATTCCAATATTAATAGATCTAGGGATATTAGTAAATGTAAGGATTTAGAATAAAGTAATATTAATTAATAAAATAGTGTTATTATATTATAATAATGTTATAATAATAGTTTTATCACTAATGGTTTGGTTAACTAATTAATAAAATATCTTAAAATAGATAATTTAAATCCTTTAGACAGTCAAGAAAAGGATCATATCTTGAATATAAGGAACAGAAATTGAGGGAGATTAAAAAATCAAAGAATTAAGGATAAAAAAAGTAGGTTAAAGGATAATAAGGGGTAAATTATATAATTCTAGAACAAGTCATCAATAGAGGAAGGGGAAGAACTAATAGGAAGAGAGGGCAGGGATCCAGCAACTGCTAATCTTCCAACCATCATCTCTATTGAGATTGCTTGGCCTTTTTTCGATCTCAAGGGCTTCCTTAAATTTATGGTGATGGAACTGCGTAAACTTAGCAATAACCTGGGCCTCCTCAATACAAACATGATGTTTGGTCTTCTCCACATTCTCTGCTAGTGTGGAAGACTTGGTTCTCCCATGTTTTAGGTTAGTTGCATGCTCATTAATTCTTTGATTAATAGAGCGTCCAGTCTCACCAATATAGGGGGTCCTACAAGAACAAGGAATAATATAGACACCCTTCATGTCCTTAGGGTTGACTGGATCCTTCACAGATGGGAGTGATTTACGAATGGTGTTAAGGGGTCAAGGTTGAGGGAACATTATGTTTCTTAAGAATCCTAGCAATCTTATCAATGATCCCTTGGAAATAAGGTAGATGGACCCCTGGGATTCTATCTTTAGGTTCTTTTTTAACTACTGCATTTTTGGAGGCTTTAAGGAAAGCCTTCTGACCAAGGTATCTACTATAACCAGTCTCAACAAAGACATTAAGGAGGTGGGATTTCTCTTTATCGAAGCTCTTTTCATCAGATATCCTTAGGGAACATGTAGCAAGGGTGTTGAGAATGCCCAACCTTTGAGCTGGGAAATGATGGGAACTGGCATGAAGATACTGCTCAGTATGTGTTTTCTTCTAAAACACTTGGTGGGAGAGGGAACTGTCCATATTCTTTGAAATAAGAATATCAAGGAAAGGGAGGCAACCATCTACTTCTTGTTCCATGGTAAACTTAATGGCGGGGTATTGAATGTTGAGATGATTGAAGAAGCGATCTAACTCCTCTTGACCATGAGACAAGATGACATTAGTGTCATCTACATATCATTTCCAAAGCTTGGGTAGGAGACGGGCCGAGGCCAAAGCCTTGGATTCAAAATCTTCCATAAAAATGTTAGCAACAACCGGGGACAGGGGTGAGCCCATGGCAACACCACAGGTATGCTCAAAGAGCACACCCTCAAAGCTGAAAAAAGTGGAAGTGAGACAAATCTCAACTAACCGAGTGATATTAGGATCCATGAGATGGTTTATCGCCTCCATAGCCTCATTTATCAGGATGCAAGTGTAAAGGGAGACTACATCAAAACTAACAAGAATGTCTCTAGCATCAAGCTTTATGCTCTTGAGTTCATCAACAAAGGATGCAGAGTCTTTGACAAAAGACTCCATACGACCAACTAAGGGTTTAAGCTTCAAGGCAAGGAACTTAGCGAGAAGGTAGGTAGGACCACCAATAGTATTGACAATGGGCCTTAGGGGAGCCCCCTCCTTATGAATCTTTGAAAGCCCATAGATCCTTGGAGTAATGGGATTGTTCTTGATGAGTTTATGGCAAAGGGAACTCACTGAGCTACTGGACTTGATGGCAAGAGCTATAGTCCTAGAAATCTTCTTCAGAGGGTTTTTGGGAAGCTTTTTATAGCTTCCACTATTATAAAGATGATCAAACATCTTCTTACGGTAATCCTCTTTCTCAAGGATGACATCAACCCCTCCTTTTTTTACTTTTAGAACAACGATGTCTTTGTTCTGGTTTAAGGATCTGAGGACAAAAAATTCTTCTTTGCTAAGTTTGTTACGAGAGGGCTTTGCCTTCCTAAGGGCAACGACACAATCCTATCTAATGGTGTCCTTATTATTATCAGGTAAGCCTCTAATCCCAAATTCCACATCACAAATAATGTCTCAACTAGGATCTTTTTACGGGCTAGGGAAAAATTTAAACCTTTGCCCAAAAGCTTAAAAACAAAAGGGAGAAAGGAGAAACTAGAAAAATTGATAACTTTATTATTACGAGAGGATGGGGAAGAATAATGTTATTACCATTCTTAAAATCAATTTCTCTCTACTCCAGCAGGACACATCGCGACATAAGATTAGCTCTGATAAGGATGCATGGTAGCACAGGATTGGCTCTGATAATGACACGTGGTATAAGATGATTAGCCCCGATAAGGACACATGGCATCTAACATCAACATGACATGGTGGTACGAAAGGAAGCGTCGTAGGAATTTTTGGTGTTTTGAGGGGCCTAATGCATCATATCCGGGTGACACGTGTCACCACTAAGGAAGTGTCATGTGGCATTGATGACATCACATCAAGAATTCGGCGATCAGAGGATTAAGGATATCAGTAATTTATAAGAGTTATAAATTGAAAAAGGCTGATGAGAGGGGCTTCGATATGTGTTAGCGCTTGGTCGTGGAACTAAGAAAACTAAGGGCGCAATGCATTAACAAAGGAAAAAGGCCCCTGGAAAAGTTCTAAAGGACTTAGCACCTTAAGGCTAAGCCACTGGTCACTGCACCCGGTCCTATGGTGAAAGATGCAATAAGGAGCTAGGCAGAAGGAGATAAAGCCCAATCAGAACTTCACATTTTAATATGTCTTTATGAATAAAAGTCCCAAGGTGTAAAAGCTTTGATATAGTGTAATACAGAGTAGTTAAATGCATATGGTTCGATAGCTAAAGAGTTAATGAGGCAGAGGAGTTAGTCATTGGAATAAATGGTAACTGTCAAAGAACTATTGGGTTTGTCTCGATGTTGAAATAAATCCATCTCTGATATCCCATGCACATATTATATAAGTAAATAAAGAACATAGAAGCCATGCTGAAGTATAGTCAAGCTCTGTGAGACATTAGTAGGCATGGGGAGTCTCAATGGGATGTGCAAGTGGACTAAGATTAAATTATCAGCATGGAGAGTCATAGAGTGAGATGGTGAAGTAAATGAAGCCCATTCCTATGTTTTAATGCAGTGACAGAATTTTTAAAGAGTGATGCAATAGAAGAATGGAGTACCATGCCAGGAGTACTCTCTCGGGTAGTGTGGATGGCGACAAAGACAACATTGAGCTTAGTGCATCACCACAACAAAACTCATAACTTCCATTGAGTTGAAGGGGTGTTCAGTAGATGTGTGAGTGTATTGAGCTGTGAGTGGAGCACATAGTGATAGTGAGCTTGAAGCACTTGAGAGGAAGTTTTCTAATAGTGCAGAAAGAGCAGTGAGTGTGTTGTGTGGAGAATGGAGAGGGTAGTGCTGGGGAGAAGTCAGTGAAGAGCCCTTAATAGTGAAGGCAGAGCGTAGAGGAATTGTTGTTGTGAGAAGAAAGAGGAGGTCTATTGCAAGTGAGAAAAGAAAGTAGGGTGTAGAGGTTGAATCTACAGACAACGATCTATTGGTTTTTTATTTGTATAATTGTATGCCCTTGTTTTCCATTTGAAAATTATATGAAATAGTAGGACAATGGCAAGGGTAGGTTGGTTCCTTCATACTAAAGAGGTTGGTTCCTCTTGGAAAGTTGGTGCTTGCTAACCAAAGGCAAGTTGGTGCCTAAATACTAAAAAGGTTGGTGCCTCTTGGCAAGTTGGTTCTTGCTAAACAAAGGGGGTCAATGCCGCCTGTGAGTGGGTTCTCACAAAAAAACAGATGTAATTAAGTAGGTTCTTAATTTACATCATAAAAAAACAACAAATTGGTGTTTTTTCCTTCTGGGTTTCCACGTGAAAAGCAATGTGTCAAATGTGTGTTGCTCATGTGATCGGCATATGAATATGTGTGTTTGAAGTATTATTGGTTAACTATTTTATGAATAAATTCTCTCACAAGTTAAAGAATAGAAGAAGGGACTGTAAGCATAGTAATAAAAAGAAAAAAAGAGTTTCTTAATTATTGATTCACCCCCCCTCTCAACAATTCCTTATTCCAACATGAGGTGGGTAAAAGGAAAGATCCAACCAATCGTGACAAAGGACTACCGCCAGGTAAAAAACAAAAATATATGGGTGAGAATCCTTTTCCAAAAAAATATTTTCACACTTGCTGAAAGAATTAAAAAGTGGTTTTGGATGTATAAACATGAAGACGAGTGCCCCAACAATACAACAACCTACATAATGATGTAGGTGGGTTTTTGTAGAGGGTGGGAGCCCCATTGGCTGGTCTTAGTGTGAGGTGGGTGAAATGGATATGACACTGCAGTGCAATGTGCATCGATGGTGGGCCAAGTGCAAAATGTGGTGGTGCATTCATCATGATATGAAAAGAATAGTGGTCTAGGAGGAGGATGGTAAGAAGGAAAACAAAGAAGAGATAAATGAGGTTGATCTTCAAGTCATGCAAATGTAATGGCTCTGGGCCTAAGAAAATGGTTATGAATACCAATAGTGTCATGTGAACTAAAAACTAGGGTAATCCATGCAGGTGAAGCTCTATCAACCAACGTGAACATTTACTGTGTGCGTGTGGAGGGTGATGGAAAACATGGCCAAGATAGTGGACCTTATGGTTAATTCTAGAGACATGATGTTAGGATATGCACAAGTTTTGAGGACACATATAATGCTCAGTGAACAACGATACCTTAACAATCAGTTGGTTCTAAGGGATTAAGTTCACTATGTAAGCTGTCAATAACCTACAACTTTGAATCCAATACCTCAAGTGAAAAAATATTTATATAAAAACATGTATACCATAAATACTAAAAAATATGTATCCAACAACACAAAAATTCACACCTGATGGGTACTCTAAAATGGGCCCAAAAATGAAAACTTTTGATGAATTGAAAGGAGTGTATCATGGTGTAGGTGAAGATGCCCTGATTTCAAGACCAATGACAATTTTGTGAAAGGAACTCATGGGCTCCCATACAGGGATCTGGGAGAATGGAAAAAATGATGAATATAAGGGTCATGGGGCCAACATTTCCACCTCATTTGTACTTGCTAACGTGGAGCTTAGTGTGGATCCCAACATTCATTTCTTGCCATTCGAGTTAGCTGAAGTATCCTTTCTTTGCGCAAGGAGAGCCAGGTTAGGCATCGTAAAACCCCCTTTATAAATTCAATAGTTCTAGGGTAGGTAGGTTTTATAGGGTGACCTACATGGCCTTATTCAAGAAAAAATACCAAACCCTCATAGGTGACTTGCAAATAGTCACGCCAGGCCACATGTGTAAGGAAAGAGAAGCCATGTTGAGATTGTGGTTGAAGAAGAAACAATCATGACAATGGCATGACTATCAGGGAAACACATGTGAGACCCCCTGTGAGGGGGCCTCACAGGATAGGGCCCAATAGTCATGAGAGGGTCACAATTGTATGAGGCATAGACACAAATTCCATTGTTCCTATTAATGAAATAGACATAAGGCCCACACGACTGTTTGAGAAACAATCACTCTGGGCACCAACTTGAAAAATTGGTGTTTTAGCCTTATTTTTTTATTTTTTCTTCTCTGACATACCTCATATATAGGATGGTTCTATGTTGGCTTAGGGGGTCCTGACCTAGGTTCAGAGTTAGTTGTGCCAATCAACAAAACCCTACACTATTGGCCCTTTTGGCAATAACTCACGTAGCGCAGCCTGCAGTCTCACCTGAAGAAGTATGGGGGGATGCTAGAACCAAGTTTCCACATCCAAAGATTAGTGTGATGTCTTTTAGCGCCCTAGATTTTCCTTTGCACAGATATATAAGCCCTTAGGTCTCATTACTGCAACTCTGTTAAAATGGCCTTCAAACCTTCGCAAAGGTCTATGATTAGTATTTGCAAACCCTTAACAATTGATTTATCCACTTACATGCACCAAAAAGGAAATCTAGATTAGTGTTCGCATAGATCTGCTCAATTTATTATTAAACATAATATAATTCATCAGAGTCTTCACGAAAGTACTTAACATGAATTGCGTACATTTATTAAGAATTATTAGAGAGAATCACGCATCATTCAATCACTATTTCATAAAACACATCATTCATGGACAACATAATATATTAATGGAGATAACAAAAATATGCAAGAATTCTTTAGAAACAGTCTTTATTGATCTTCAATTCATAGTTACAAACTCATGTTGAACCTCAGAATTACCCTCTCCTTGACAACTTTTCTCACTTTTTTCCCTTGCTTTCCATAAGATCGCAGATCCCAATCGATGATAAATGATAGGTTTTGTCTTAAGGAGGGCATTAAATGATTGACATGTTATATTTTTATGTTTTTTCTATTTGAATAAATTTTTGCAAATTAGCTACAGAATGTAGCCTATTCTCCAGCTAACTGTGTATTTCGTAGCTACTTCCATGGTCTGGCAGGTTCCAAGTGTCAAATGAAGATTTCAACCACATGGGAATCTCTAGAATTGTCTCCACATGGATTCTATCCTAGTCACTCAGCCCAGATCAACAAAAAAGCAAGCTCAAGATCGTAGTCAAAGGTGGAGTCAAAAATATGATGCCCAGAAGCAATAGGAGTCTTCATCTACTCTTTCATGGTTAATCAATAAATCTAATAATTATGTTGCAAGCATTAACTTGGATCATCCACCTGCGTTAACGGATTTGTTGCAAACATCTCGCTCGAATTTAAGTCACTGGTAGCTGATCAGACGTTTACACAGTTCTGTTATAATACGTATGGGCCACCTGTAGCTAGTTTTCCTCAAAGACAATTATGATTATTTCCTTTTAAATACTGGTTGTACAGAACCGAGGGGGGTTCAAAGAATTTTATGTATTAAGTTCAGACTTTTAGCTCTATATTTTGGACTTCATTCTTTTCTATAATATAAATCGTGTGTTAACCAATTATCATTTAAGAGAGCATTTTCAATTAGTTAGCAGCTCAACCCAGTCAGTTGCAGAGGGCCCCTGCATTGAAGGAGGTTTTCTTTCCATTCGTTTTATGTTTAGTTTTAATTTCATTATTTGCTTTTAACAGTATTTCTAACTTAGGTTGATTTATTTTAGTTTTGATCAATAGCATAATGTTAAAAATCAATTGTGAAGTATTTTTCTTCCAACACATTTCATGAAAGGAAACGATTTTGTTTCTAATCAGAGTAAGGTTGAAGGAATGAGAATGCACTACTATCTAGCTTACTCATTGTTTTGTTATTTATTTTCTAGGACGAATTTGTCAATCCACTGCGTTAATGAATGTTTTTGATCACCATTTCAAGTTGATACTCATCCTAAACTAAATGGTTAAACATTCACTTCACACAATGGTTGAAATCAATCAGTTACCTTTTGCATGTTTCATTTAGTTCTCTAGATCATAAAGTATAGAAAGTTGCATGTATCCCATCTCAAGAAGGTTATCTTTCAAAATTGAAGATTAGAGTAACTAGAAGTACTTCAGTTGATTTCATTCTCTATATTTATTTCAACATGCATTACAACTTCACCCTTAATTCTAAGAAATAGATTCATGACTTAGGATCAATGACAAGATAGGATAGATGCTCTATTTTTCCTTTCTTTATATTAGATTTTGACTAGCTCCAGCTCTTGGTTCACCTTTAGGAAGTTTATATTCAATTAATTTTTTCACAATTGAAATTGTACATCATTAGGAATCAAAGAACAGAAACCCCAAGACAATATAAAAATACAAAACAACGAAGTAAGAAGGGTTAACTAAGCACACTACAGTTCATCAGCTTACAAACCTCGGTTGATAATTAATGCAAGAAATTTAAGACACTAAATTGACTAAACAACTCAAAACTACCTTGCACACTCAGCTTCAAGGGTCTGCGCACTCAGCTACGGACTCCACCCAAGCCTCTGCACACTCAGCTATAGAGCCTCTCCTCCACTATTTGACCACTTCTCTTCACTATCACTTCTAAGACTCCATCCGTTCTTCACCATAGACACGCATTAGACTCTCTAAGACACACCTATTTTTCCCCTTTTTCATACAATCCCATGGTCCGCGGACCATGGGTGGATCTCGAAACTTAATCAAACTTTACATAAAACAAGGGGCTAAAGAATCCTACTCATCTACAGGCTCCTCATCCACAGATCATAGATACTTTACATTATTTACATAAAAATGATGAAAACTTGGGTTATCTTAACCCCAAAACTAACCTAGGGGACCCCATCCCAACTGGCTCCCAATACAAAGATCATGACTCGCCCTTGAGTCACTCTGCTAGTGTTGTGATCTTGCTGCGAAGACCCCCCAACTCCAGTTGATTTACGGTGACCTCGACAGCACTTTGCGTTGTTGCCTACTTGACTTCCTCTACCAATTTTTTGGTAGCTTGTCCTCCAATGACTAGCCTCATCATTTGTTTTGTCTGCTGCAACCCTTTAAGCCTTTCCTAAATAGTAGTATTGACTTGATTGACATCCTCTAACCATGGCTACAATCTAGCCTTTAGCAAGGTCTCCTTCTTCTACGCTTATTCCACCTGTGCTAGGAGCTTCTTTCCCTCATGTAATTTGGCAAGATGCTGCACTGGTGCTATGGAGCATGCAGTCGCCCTTACTTCATCATACTATCATTGTAGATCCTTGACCTCTGTGTTCAATGTTTGCACGGTCAGATCCTCCTGCATATTAGCCGCTATCTCCACAGCCTACTCAAATAGCATCGCATAGTTAGTGACTGTGGCATCCAATGAAGTCATTCCTTCCTATATCGCAGCTCTATGTTGCTCCCGGACCTTAGGCAGAGTCATGGAATGAAACTTCAACTTCAGCTCTTTGATCTTCATATTGAGCTCAAACTGAACTTGGCCAACCTCGGCTTTCAATTTGCGCACACTAGCGGCTAGTTTTCTGATATTTTCCTCTAGTTGTGCATCCTCCATGATGTGAAGCTTAGGCACTGTCTTACATGCCTCGGTGACTGCTGACTCTAGTCGTGAACTATGCACCTATAGTGTCTCTTTTTCCTTTAGTTCCTGTGTCTTTTTAGCGAACATCTATTCATTGTTCACTCTGTACTCGCTGATGAGCTTGAGGGCGCGTTGCTCCCGAGCTCTTAATTCATTTGCCACCCATGTATGCTGCGTGTGGAAGGTCTCATTGGACAGCGCTGCGATATTTAGTGCAATGTTCTTGATCATACTAAGTATGATACGATCATCAACAATTTATGCATGAAGGGACCCATTTTCCAATGCTATAGTTCGAAGGTCAAGGGCCATTACCAACTCAACTGCTTGGCTCATCCTGGTTGCCAGGCTCCTTGCTCTGCGCTCACTTTTCCAGTGCCCACATGTAGTCAACTTGACTTGATCTACAACTCGCATAGATCCTTTTGGACACTCTCCAACGTCTCCATGTACTGTTTCTCAAATTGTTGAAGCACCTCACTTGTGGTATCCCTAATTTTATCCTTGATCTCATCAAGATCGCCTTCTATTAAGATCATGGGATTCACTTATGACTTATCTGATTTTTTATTTTTCCTTGGACCTTCCTGCTGCTCCTTGCCATGTTTCTTCAAAATGAATGGGGTGCTCTTCGCCTCATCTCCTTTGCCACCTTGTTTTGAAAGTCCCTCCTCCTCTGTCTCTGGCGAAGGTGACTTGCCAGCTTGTTGTGACTCATAGTGCTCTTCCTCCACCTCCTCCTTGGCAGTGAGTTCTTGCTCCATACGAACCTTTTCCTCAGCTTCCTTCTTCTTCTAGGCTACCAGGTTACACACAACCTGCCTAGCTACCCACTTTCTCTTCTATGCAGCAGAACTACCTACATTCGTGCTTGGTCCAACGTCTAAATATAACGATTCGCCACTCTGTAGGCCATTTTGCTAATACCTCTTGTACATCTATTTATGTCACCAAGTATGGAAAATCATGCCACTTCTGTTCTAGATCCTTTCGTGCCTGAATGTACACCTTGTGGAAGTCAGCCTTGAATGCCACGTAGGTTGACAACTGCATGAATAAGGTTGGGGACAACCTTGGATGCTGATTAATGGCCATGTGGAAAGACATCTCCATGAGAACCTAGAATATATTTTTCTCTATGATCTGTGAGAGATCCTTTATAGCCCACAAGGAAGCGAACTGAACCATCTCCAGTAATCCTTCCTCAAGCGAAGGAAACTGGTTATCCTCCAGTAATTCCCATGCAACTAACACAATGGATAAGAATAACCAAGCGTAATGAAATGACTTGGTCTCATCCTGGGCTTCGTGGTAGTTTTCCAGGAACTCCTGACAGAGGTATCTTGACCAATTATATTGGATACATTTTGTGCAGTATGCAGCAAGGGAAACTACAGGCACTGGAACCTCATCTGCGTGACATTTCCTCATCACTTTCCCTGCTAAGATATGGGTGGCTAATTGTACTGCTGGGTCTATTATAGACAGAATGGAATACCCTCGTGACTTCTTCACGAGGTCATAATATCTCTTCATTCTCTTTCCGGGGCCCTTTCCCCCCTGTCTTTCCACCAAACTCCTTGGCTAGGTTCACGCCCTTATAAGGCAGGTGTGTAATTCTGTGGATGAGCATATTTGTGATGGGTATAGGCCCTCCTAGGCATAGACAACCATTGTGCACCAATGTGAGCAGCTGGTGCACATAGATTGTGTTAACGGGGGTGCAATGATAATGGGGTACCCTCAATAGATTGATTAACCCCAAGTTTTCCACACCGCAAACCCATTCCTCCATCTCTATTGTTGTCACACCTGATTTTGCATAGTAAACCCTTCTCATATACTTTTCTGTCACCAAGTGGGGAAACCTAGCATGATCTGCGAGGTACCAATCCTCCATTTTCAATAGTGGTATCCGCATGAGCTGTGGACCTTCAAAAGGAACCTGCTCAGGTAGCAGGGGTGTGGAAATGGTAAAATTCTCATAGTCTTGGTCCTTTGTGACCTTCGCCTTTCCATTCTATGGAGAGATATACTGGGGTAGCTTTATTATAGGTTCCACTCCTTTGGTGTTAATATCTTCTATTCCCTGACCTTCTTCCACCTCCAGGTCCACTAACTTATGCTTATCTTTCTTCGAATGCTATGTTTCAGAATACTTTCTTGGGGAAGTGTGGACTAGCACCAGATTATTCTACTTGTCCTTCTTTGGTTTGGCTGTTTGGGTTTCTCTGGTAGGCATAGCCTTGAGTCTAGGTGACATCAGCATCCTAGGCACAAGAGCCGGAGCTTCCACATTGACCACTTCAGGGGAAGCTCCCTCAGATGCAACATTTCCACCAATACTTATGGTTTCAGAAGGACATGGTCCTAGCATTTTGTCAAAAATAAATTTCTAATTTAGCTCAAACAACGTAGCAAACGCAAGGCTCACGACTAAATATTCCCAATACGATCAGTTCATAGGCGACAATGTTCCCTGTTGAACCAGCACGCATAATTTATAGGGGTTTTTGAATTCAAATCCGACCGTTCCCCCAAATTTCTGATAATTAATATTGTTTTGGCAACAAATCTTCAAAGATTTTTTCCTTAAATGTTGCCATCCCTCTCCTCTTAACTGTCTTCCGGCTGTCAATTCATGAACAATGACTCCAACGACCACTTTTATGTTGTGCTGAATGGTATCTCCCTTCATAGCGCAGCTCCCTGTGCACAGATTTATAGGTTGCCTCTATGCCACTTTCCACACAACCTTCTTGTTGCGTTGTCTTCCAAACTTGGCAGTGTAGTTTATAGTCTCGCACTTTGTTGCAACTGCCTCGAGCACTAAGACTATCTTACTGCCATATAGTCATTGTGCAAGATCTCCTATATACAACTTCAATCTTCTCTCGTTTACTCTTCCCAGAAAAGGCTCCCCATTCAGCTTCATGAACTGAACTACACCTCCATCTATAATTTCTTTGATAATATACGGCCCCAACCAATGTATCTAGAATTTACCTGAAAGCTTAGTGAATTTACTACCATATAACAAGACAATATCATTTACCTTAAAAGTGTGAATCTTGATATGGCGATCATGCCATGATTTTTCACATTCCTTCTATACTTGTTGATGAAATCCTACCAAAAACCTATCCTATTCAAGCTCCATCTGCTACACAAGTCATTCCTCCAAGGCCTCGCAATCCTCCATATTCATCAAGGTTTCTATGTGCAGACTAGGTACAATGTATTCCATTGGCATTATAGTTTCTACACCATATACCAACCTGAATGGCGTTTTCTTTGTCATATTCTTATCAGTAGTCCTATAATCCCATAACACCACAGGTACACGCACATCCCAGACATTCTGTTATGCATTGAAAATCTTTGTCAAAGCATTATCCAAAATCTCATTAAAGGCTTCAATAGTTCCGTTAGTTGGCTTAGGGGGTCCTGACCCAGGTTCAGAGTTAGTTGTGCCAACCAACAAAATCCTACACTACTGGCTCTTTCGGCAACAACCCATGTAGCGCAGGTTGTAGTCTCACCCGAAGTAGTATGGGGGGATGCTAGAACCAATTTTCCGCATCCAGAGATTAGTGTGATGTCTTTTATCACCTTAGATCTGCCTTCGCACAGATTTATAAGCCCTTAGGGCTCATTACTACAACCCTATTAAAACAACCTTCAGACCTTCACAAAGGTCTGCGATCAGTCTTTGTGAACCCTTAATAGTTGATTTATCCACTTACGTGCACTAGAAAACAAACCTAGATTAGTGTTCATGCAAATCTACTCAATTTATTATTAAACATAACATAATTCATCAAAGTCTTCGAGAAAGTACTTAACATGCATTTCATACATTTATTAAGACTTATTAGAGAGAATTGTGCATCATTCAATCAATATTTCATAAAACACACCATTCATCGACAACATAATATATTAACATAGATAATAGAAATATGCGAAAATTCTTCAGAAACAATCTTTATTGATCTTTAATTCATTGTTACATACTCAAAACTACCCTGCACACTCAACTACAGGGGTCCATGTACTCAGCTGCAGACTCTACCTAGGTCTTTGTGCACTCAACTGCAGATCCTTTCTTCCCCTATTTGACCAATTCTCTTCTCTATCACTTCTAATACTCCATCCATTCTTCACCATAGACATGCCTTAGACCCTCTAAGACACACCTAATTATACCCTTTTTCATACAATCCCATGGTCCACAGACCATGGGTGGATCTCAAAACTGACTCAAAATTTACATAAAACAAGGGGCTAAAACCCTTTGACTCTTACTCATCTATTCACTCCTCATCCACAAATCATGGAGACTTTACATCATTTACAAAAAAATGATCAAAATATGGATTATCTTAACCCCAAAACTGACCTAGGGGACCCAATCCCAACATTCTATCTTCACAATGGGTGAAGTGGTACCGACACCATAGAATGATGAACATATGACATTAAACATGGTTCCTATAGAGGAATAAATGAATTAAATTTGATGTTGGATGTAATCAACACCATGTGGTCGAGTATCTATCTGATGGTAACCTGATGATGAACACGAGAGGGTTCTAAGGAAGGTATTGATGTCATGGGAACCAAAGAGTTTTCCTCCTTGTGAGGAATCTTTGCTTGATTTTCATGTGGGGGGTGTCGCGCTATACTAAGTTGTCCAAATATCTGAAGATGTGGACATGTGAATGAGAAGTGGGAAGTGTTGGTGTAGATATCACATGGATGGAAAGAACCTAATGAAACTTCTGCGTATATGTAGTAGATAGTTTGTCTATGTGGAAGTGTCTCTTTTAGCTCCCTATAGTTGGGAGTAACATTCGAAGGTGGCGTGCTTGTAGATGGTGCGTGCCACCTATCGATCCTTGCTTCATCAACTGCATGAAAAAGTATTGATGGCCCAACATCAATTTGGCATAAAGTAGACCATTCTTCTATGAACCTAGGGAGGCTTGGGCACTATCATGTGTGGTACACTTACGTGCAAATACAACAAGTGTGACAATTTTTCCCTGACTTATATTTGCATGCAAGTTGAGGGGTTGAAAAAGAAGAGTGGAATAAAACCAAAAGCTCCTTCAAAGTTGAACACTTATTGATTTTCTCCCTATTCATTGCTGAGAGCACATGAATGGGTAGATGTTGGTGCTTTATGGTGTTCCTTCTTCTTGTTCCTATTGGGGACTAACGTGGGGTGATTGGTATGTCTACAGAAAGCACATGAATGAACTTCTCACCAGGATTCTTCCTCAAAGACACAGTAAATGGTCTAAGTTGCATCATGAATTACCTGAAAGGTAGGAAGTGATGGTATCACAATATTAGTCTGATGGAGGGCCTCCGATGATACCTAGGGATATCAAGGAAATGGTGAGTATAATAATCATGTTGTGTGTAAATAGTGCACGGGTGGTTGGTGTGTAATCTCTTTTTGTGCGATGAGGTGGCATTCTTTCCTAGAGGGGAGGGTTGAGGCACAGGTGCCTTTGGGCCATGAAGAATGGATTTCAACTCTTCCAATGTTGGGCATTAGTTAGTAGGGTTCCCCGAGACATTACATAATGCACATGGAGGAGGTACCCTAGGAGAAGAGTTAGTTGGGATATCTTTCTTCTCATGTTTATGTTTATCCTTCTTGGTGGCACCCACTATTGTCATCACAGGTGTAACTATTGGAGGTAGGGTTTCTTGAGAAGGGTTCAAGGGAACCACTCCAATAGAAGTGATTCCTGAATTCATGGACATGGCTTGTGGATCCAAATTTCAGATAAGTATCACAAGAGCCATATTTGGCAATGTAAGTGTTACCATGACTTGGTGTGAGATAAAACTAGGTGGGGAGTATATGAAAGGTGACTCGGTGATCACATACCAGAGAAAGGGAGGTTAACTAGTCATAATGTTAGTTGTTTCCAAATTTGGTGGTTGATACTACTGAGGTTGGTTAACACTTGATGTGCTCATCATGCATATATCAACTGCGGAAACTAGTGTGACCAATGATGGGTCTCCTTGGTATGTGCCAAGGAGTAATGATGCTTTAAACATCCCTGGGATGACTTAAGTGAAGGAAGGGACATATTCATTCTGGGACCCAACAAAGCATAACACACCATCAGGGGATGAATACATCCTTGCCTCATAATATTTTAATTGGTCAATGATAACAATTTTCCCATTACGGGGAAACAACATGGTGTGAAATAATGATGATGCCACTACTTTCATGGCATACATCTAACTTCATCCCAACAAGATGTTGTAATCAAGTTGGGCATGAAGGACTTAAATATTTATAAGAACTATCTTTCTAGAAAGTTCCACTCTAATATTATGAAAGAGTCATATATGTGATGATGGGCACCCATCATATGCCCTCAATGTGATGGTGCAAGTAGGGAGTTTGAGGGACCCTAGTTTCTTCCAAATTGACTTTGACATGATACAGGTGTATGTCCCCTCATCAATAAATCATTAATGAATAGTGATATTCTAAATAGTCACTGGAATCTAGAATTCGACTATCAAGGGTAATTTTGGTTCCGAGTTGTCCAAATCAAAGGTAATCATTCATGAATTTGAAGGATCAATTGCATCTAGTCAGGAAAGAAGTGTTTTCTATTGAGTTGGACATGTTTGAATGACCTCAAATGCTGACATGGCTAATGGATATTTGGCAAGTTCATCAACAATGTTAGAGCTACAAGCTACCTTTGAGTTATGATTTGTTTAACATAATGGTCCATTAACCATCTTGGGAATGGGTTTAATGGGGACTCATGGTATAATCAAAGGTGGCGTAACTGCATTGGTGATGTGATGGGTATTGTTGATGTTGAAGGATTTAATTTCGAAGGGGGTCCCAAAATCATGACTTCATGTTTGGAGGAGGACATTTGTCCCTTTCATATAAATGTTAAGACTAGATGTATTGTTTGCATTACCTCTTGTCTGGTTTTGTAATTAGGTAGGGCAAAACTCATGTTTTTCAGCTATCGCTCCTTGATGGGGGAATGGATTTTGCACTACTACAGCCTATTAGTTGGCTCCCCCCTTCCCCTTGGCCTATCTCATACATTTCAAATTTGGGAATTGTGGGAAGTGATGGGTATAGTGAACATACCCTCCACAAATAGCAAACATATGATTAGCCTGAAGACTAGAATTAGTGTTTTTCTTTTGGGGGTTATTTTCACCCTGGTTTTGGTTTGGGTTTTGAATTGGGGGATTTCCCATCTAGGAGCCTACAATTGTTGGTGCTATTGTTGGTTGACCCCTGTCTTTAGTATCCTTTCAATTTATTCTTCCCATTCTTCTTGTTAGCATTTGGTGGGTTTGTAGTGTTGAGTTGCTCAAATTAATGTTATTTCTAAGGGAATGAAGGTTGCACAAAATTAAAGCACATGTTCTATTTAGGAGGAGGGTTATTTTGTAGTGTTGAGAAAGGAAAATAAGGATTTTCTTTACTAGGGCTTACATATGTAGGTTGGGAGGTTGCAATGACTTTTGAAATGCTTGTTGGGTACTGGTTCCCTTACATGGGAGGGTTTTGAGGAGGGATAGGTTGCTTGGGGTAGTATCTAGCATTTGATGGTGCTGGTGCTATGAGTGACCCACCAAATGGTTGAAAATGCAGTTGTGTACCATACATATTTGTGCGATATTGGAGAGTATTCTCTATCTGATTTTGGGTGATGTTCTTCATCAAATCATCCACAACATTTGATGCTCCAGGTTTATCTTGAACAAAAGAATATAAGCAAGGGGAATTTAAAGGTACCCTGATTGTGTGTAGATGAGCTCAAATTTTTCATCTTTACTAATGGCATCTTCTTCTATTTGTGACATAGTTGTGGAAACATCTTTTGCAATTGTAGGAAAAAGAGACTTTAAGAGGAAATCAAGACGAAGAGGTTCTATCATGTCCACTTGACAAAGGCTACAATGTTTTTGCCACTCATGAGCATGGTCCAAAATGTGATTGGATGCGGTTTTCCTAAAGTGGGTCAATAGTTATAGCGCTATGTCATGATGAACTTGGAGCTGGAGGAAGGTGAGGGATGATCTAGCTAAGGACACAAAGGTTCAATGGGAACTTATGGCCTCACTTACATACCATTTCACAATAGGACTAGTAAGGGTGTGTTGAAATAGTCTCAAATGAACTGACTCCTCATTGATATTCTTAGAGAAACACCATAAATGGAAGTTAATAATGTGGTTGGCTATATCCTCCTCCTATTTTCCTTCAAAATTATGGTTATATAAAGCTAACTTGATTGGCATAGGGTGCCATTGTTGGTTATGTGCAATGGGTTCATTTGTCAGTTTCGTAAGATATGTTGAGATTTAATGTTAGAATGAATTATGTAATGGGGTGTTAAAATGGGTCCCTTGTGAGGAAGTGTGGGTAGGGGTATCTAGTGGGGTAGCATTAGGACTCCCTTGAGGGGTGGTGAAAGGGATACCTTGATGGGAAGTAGACCCTAACAAGGTTGCACCAAGAATAGTTATGTAAATAAAGGTAGTTGGATGTTGTTTCCTACCTCAAAATGGTGGGAGACCAGGAACACCTCCTCGTAGTGGGGGGAGGTCTTAAAGGCATCTAGAGAAATAGGTAACCCTTGGTTCCCCTATGGTACCCTATTAAGTGTGTGGAAATATAAGGTGAGGGGGATTTTATAGAAAACCAAATGAATCACATACATAATACAAAGTAAAAAGTAAATGGTTAATTTTCCCTTTAGCCCTTTAATGTGTGAAATAGTAAAAAAAATGTTTGTGTGGTTTTGTGTATGATAAAAATCCTAAAAAGACCTAACATCCTTCCACTCAAATAATAACCAGGCCTTGAGAAGATTTTATTGTAGGGTACTGGGGTCACATCTAGAAAGTTTTGGTGAGGCTTCAAGTAGGAAAAATTCAACCAAGGTATGGAGAGGTTATAGTGGGGGGGTATTGGAGTTGCATCTCAAAATATTTAGAGACACTTCCAGTAGCCTAAACCTCAGGCGGAGTGCTCTTGCACCCGCTACCTATAGGGAAATATGCCCTAAGATTTTACCACTAAGTTACCTATATCCAGTGGGAATGAGCGAATCTTAGCTTCTGGTTGTTAACTTTGAACCCATAAGCCCCACCAAGTGTCAGGAGACAACAAGGAAGTTTGTGATAATTCACCATCTAAGCCTTGCCCCTTCATGGGTTTCAACTTGTAACTAGTTTTGGCAATGTATGATGTAGGATTTTAAGCTCCCTAAAAGGAAAATTATATGTTCCAAGGTTAAAAAGGATCACAATAACTTATGTTCTACCTACCTCCATGGTCCTAACCTAAACTATAAATTATTTTGTGGCCCCTATGGGGAATTTAGCGTGTTCAAGTTAAGGTTGTTTTTAGAGACCCTTTTCTTTGCTTAAGATGTGCCAAAATGAAATTTTAATTAAACCAAGTACAAAGTTTCCAAGAGAGAATACCCTTTGCACAAAGTTTAGGTGAATTCAGTGTGTGGAGTGATGGTGTGTGCAACTGAAAAGGTGAACATAAAAATTGTGAATTGCAATTATGTGGATATGCGATGATCCTTTACAATTTCCCTAAGTACACTATGTTGTGTTGTTCCTTTCAACAAAAGAAAATACATGTGGATAATGGCCCACTTAATCTTTCCTAATTATCTTGTGTAAACATATAGGGAGATGGAAAAATTGGTGCTTTGAGAAATGTTTCATATCCCCACTCAGGTTTGCCACAAGGGTGCAAGGGAGGGAGGGCCTACTCTCTTTATTTACTAACATCAACTCCTACTCCCAAATATAAAAGAAATAATGTCTTTGGTTAGAAAAACAAGTAAAAAAAGATATGGGGATAATTGGCCACTTACTTTCCTCCTGGTTAAGCTAAGTGTGATATAAGTTGATTTGAGCAAAACAAGTAAAAAAAGATGTGTGGATTAGGGCCACTTAATTATTTCCTAGTTAAGTTATGTGTGTAATTTTCCAATTAAAATGGAGATGGTAGGTACTATTTTAGAACCATTTTAGACCCCCCCACAGGCTCACCACAAGGATGCAAGGGAGGGAGGGCCTACTCTTGTTCTTAACCACATTGCACCTAGTTCCAACATGCAAAATTTCAAAGAAAAATATAAGCCATTAGTTTACTTATAATGGCTAGTAAAGAAATTGAAAGCCTATCTTAACTGTAAAAAATTGCATGAGGGCAGGAAAGTCACTAAAGGTTTTCATAACACTCAGGAAAAGGAAATTACAATGAAATATCTGGTTCTTTGTGTGTCGCACTGGTTATGTTCTACACAATCATGAGACTCATGCTACTATCTCTGCAAACAACCATGAGGCTGGCTCAAATAAATAAAAATGGATATTTTCAGGCTGTGAAAAGGTCCGATGGATACCTACACAAGATTAGAGAAATAATGTGATGGAAACCAAATGGAAATATAGCGAGTAAAGGCCTACAAAACAACCAATTAGATAAAAAAAGGCAAGCAAGTGGAGTTGCCATTGTGTATGGTGTGTTTGGTTACATATGAGTTCCAAATCCACCTTCCTTACAAATAGTTGCTTATTACAAAGAAATATACAAACAAATGAATGGTGTTAGTGATTAAACATGGACTAACAAATAATTGAATTGAATGGAAATAATGCATAAATAAATTTAAACTAAAACAACATAAAAGAAGTTTGTGAAGAAAAACAAATCAAGAAAGGAGTAGGAAAATGGCTATCTTTATTGATTACTCGTAGTGAAAGAGTCACAAATGATTACTAAAGACACTTGAGTACATTTGACTGATAAATGGTTCTCAATGGCTCTCAACAAGGATTTCCCCTTAATATGTTTTGCAATCTATTTCTCTCTCAAAGGAGCAAAGAAAACCCTCTATAATGGCGCAATTCTCCTCGCAATGGTAAGCTAGATTTCTTTGGAGCAACTTTGGCAGTGCAAAAATGCACAAATTCTTCTTGTTTTTGGCTCTCCATGCTCTTGCATTTATAGAACTTTTGAACACTCCTTCCCTCCTTTGGCTCATCAATGAGGTTGTTTGCCTCATGAATGAGATGAGAGCTACTATCCTCTTTCCATTAAGGCTTCTTAGGGCTCAAGGCTCAAATGGTTAGCCCATAATGTCTAGGGATTGAGTGTTTTTCTAGTAAGTTTGTGTCCTAAGGTCCTAATTACGATTCTACCGACCCTCAAGACTATCGAAGGAAAAGACACAATGCAGTGAATTTCTGTCTTTAGAGCACCCACGAGGGTTGATTTTTAAATTCAACCTTAGGAAAGTATTTTGATTTTTTCCAATGTTTCCAGCTGAAAATGTATCCTATAAACATATTTTTGATTGACTTTGATTGTCTTTTGCTGTGTAAAAATGAGTGTACCATTTCTCATAATAACATTGATTTCATGCTACTCCTTTTGTGGGCTAGATACATCTCAGGGTCTTGCATTTTATTTAATAATTTTTTGTATCCTATATCTGCTAAAGATACATGTGTCTTGATATTGTGTACGGATTCAAATGTGTTAAGATGAAAAAATAAAAAATAAAAAAACGAAAGAACCTTTGTTGCATTTTTAAAGCATTCATCAGTTATATTTTTTTTGATATGCGCAATCCACTCCAAAATTTTGGGAATAAAATACCCAAGACTATTTGACTATGGTCACCATTTTCTTCACTCATTCATGTTTCACTATTATAAAAACCCTAGATATTGATTATAGAATAGTTCTAAAGACTTTTTAAACAATTATTCCTTTCCCTGCAACACTTTTTCCAATTTATTTATTGTTTAAAAACTCATGTAATAGTAAATTCATTGGTACTAAAATGCACTATTTAGTCACAACTTACGTACTGTTTCTTTAAAAAATGAGTTTTTACAACAAAAACAGGGGTAAAGGAAGAAATAATAGGGATATAAACATGGGAATAAGAAGGGAAACAAGACCTAGGGTGTCAGTTCATTTTTATGGGGTTTCGTAGGAACTAAGGAAGCTTCTCCAAACTAGCATAGTAATCCTTACATGTCAACCTATTTCCCATCCCATGGATTATCCTCCCATCCATGATAGGCCAAGCATTGGTATCCTTGTGCTACCCCACATGTCTTCCTCTCTTGCAGTTTCCAATAATGACGACTCGAAAAATGTTATTCAAGCACAACCATTGTGTTTTGTCCAAGGTTGGCTTATTGTTTCTGTTGATGGTGTTGGACCCACCAACATTCAGGGGATCACCTCAGTATGAAGTCCCAACTAGACCTCACACTGTTTGGTTTGGGAGTCCCATCTGGTATGATGGCCCAGTTTCCTTTGTCTTAAGGATTTGCCTCAACTCTTGCTTGTCAGCACAAGAGAGTGGTCTGCTTTGTCTTTGGGAAATGAGGTTCGCATGCTTGGTGAGTGTAAGTGTACTTGTGTCAATGGTTCTTTCACCGCGAGGGGAAGAGAGTGAAGGTGAGTTCTAGGTTGAAAGGGATCAGTCCCAACTAGGCTAGGAAAACACAACACAAAAGGACATACAAAGCTTCCAGTGGAGAAGTCGACTCGGATGCGGAAGTCACAACATACAAGGTAGGATAACACATACAACACTCACAGATCAACCATAAATGAGTGCAACAATTGTTACAGCAAGGTTCATGTGAAAGTTTTGTCTGATGTCTGGCAGAGCAATCGACACAGACGAGACAACATTAACAACATATATAACACATTTCCATTAATAGATTATGCATTACAACAAATGAATCAGTTTACATGTTGAAAACAGGTTAAAGCAACATGCATTACAAGTGTTAAAGATCAGTGTTACAAAAAATACAATACATGTGTGAAAACATGTTGACCTATTAACATGCTTCTGAATTAAGTGTAATTTCCAAGACACATCATTACACCATACATCACTAACCCCATCAGCGAGGTGTTGGAGCCACTACTTTCTCCTCAAAGAAAATATTACAGAGTCTTTTGGCTATGTGGGAGGAGCTAAGGTGAAAATTCCTTTCATGTACAAATGAGGGGGGTATTTATAACCAAGGGTGAAACTGACCCTTGTGGTTGTTCGACTACCCTCATGACCATTCGACTTCCTTGACTTTCTGTCTTACATGACTCTATGTTCAACAAGCAAGTCTCTTAGACTTCCAAGTTACATCACATTGATTGACAACAAGCCCATAGTGGAGATGTGGGAAACATGACTCATGACTTGACTCAACATGACTTGACAAGACAATGCCAGTACATTCATGTTGCTGCTGGAGTGCATGTCGAGCTACAATGTTGATGAGTGATGGATGTCTTAATGGTGTGTCATAGCTTCACCTCTGCATGGTGAAGTGCGCAGAGTCTTTGATGGTTCTTGGTTCGCTTGATGAAGCTTTAGCATGTTGTTCCATGCTTTCATGCTGGAAGGATTAACAGGCTCACTTGTTCCCGAAGGTGCATGTTCGTCGCATTCGTCCGCTTTGCATGCTTCGTTTGTTCATCCATTAGTGAACTTGTCCATCTGCACATGCTCCCTTCGTTCATCTTGTTCGTCATCTTGACATGTTTGTTGATGTACCTATACCTACAATCACTCATGACGAGACGACATCAAATCCAAAACCTCCTAGTCTACCATGACACATGATCATTTGAATGTGGTGATCGGGAGAGGCAACAGGGCTATGATGCGAGATGATGGCTCCAGGCAACTGCTAATGAAAATTGTGCAAGAGTTAATAAGAGATGGAGACAAACAATTTGAGTCGACAGTGACTGTTTGTAAGGTCTAGCTTGGCTGGGAGGAAAAATTGAGCAATTTTTGGGAGGGACAGTCCGAGCTGCAGGAGGGCAAGGCAGCCATGCTCTACAAATTTTCCAGAACAAACAGTCAGCAGGGGCTGGACAACCATATTTTTGCAATCTTCCAGAGGAACGGGATGGGCTTCATGAAGGGTCTTCGAGCAGGGATAGCATAGTTGTTTTGGGGAACTGCCCGGGAGATTAGCAGCCATGACTACGCAATTCCGAGAGGGAACTGCCAATTGGCTGCTGGGGTCACTGGAAGCCAAAACTACGCAATTCCCAGAGGGAACTTCCAGTTGGCTGCTGGGGTCACTGGCAGCTAAAACTGCACAATTCCCAGAGGGAACTTCCAATTGGCTGTTGGGGTCACTGGAAGCCAGAATTGCGCAATTCCCAGAGGGAACTTCCAGTTGGCTACTGGGGTCACTGGCAACTAGAACTGTGTAATTCCCAGAGGGAACTACCAATTGGCTGTTGGGTAACTAGAAGCTAGAACTGCACAATTTCCAGAGGGAACTGCCAGTTGGATGTTGGGATCACTGGTAGCCAAAACTATGCAATTCCTAGAGGGAACTTCTAGTTGGATGCTCAGTCACTGGCAGCAGAAACTGTGCAATTCTTGGAGGGAACAAGTAGTCTGCTGCTGGGAGTTGTTGGCTGGGAAAACTACACTAAGGCTAGGAGGCCAGCCTGCTAATCATCTTTGTGCAATTTTTGAGTTGAGCTAACTAATGGGCAGCAGGAAGCCTACTCATGAGCACTGCGCAATTTATAATGTTAGAAAATTATATATTACAGAGCAATGGAACACATAAAATATTGCGGAAATATAAACACAGAAAACGCACAAAACAAGAGAGACACAGATATACGTGGTTCACCCAATTTGGGCTACGTCCACCTTGAACAGCCAGTCCTTCCTTTTTATTATCCAGCAAAATGAAGAGACACAACCTACAGCAAAGCCGTTGTAATATCCTCTGTTTTCTCTCACAATCTCACCTCTCTGTTTCTCTCTCACACAGAATACACATCTATCACCGCCTCAAATACAATGCCCTCATACAAAGAGAGGGGTTGCCTTCTAGGGCAAAAAACCCTAAACTAAACATAAGTTC
>APFE030193426.1:52901-65660 GCA_000404065.3 Pinus taeda
AAGGGGGGCTCCCAAAGGTCGCAGCGCCCCCCCTGGACCCCCCCTGCAGCGAATATTTTACGGGCGGCGTTGCCGCCCCCATTTGGAACTGGGGTCCAATGTGGCGGTACTTTTGAATATAGAAGATAATCAGGCTTCACACCCAACATATAAGATGAACAGTTGGTCGACTGTCCAGGTGGCCAACATGAGTGTTGCTTGAGTTGCTTGCAGGCAGTGCAACTTGAAAGAACTAGCTTGGTGCTTCTGCACTATTCTGGTTGACAGTCAATCAAGTTGAAAGTAAGGTGATGGTCCGTCTATCAATGAGGAGTCTGGTCATTAGAACTTCAACAAAAATGACTAAGTGTGTGAATAGTCGAAAGATGTATAGGTGATCATACGAACACACACTCGCATGACTTGACGACGAAATGACCAAACCATCCAGACACACATGTTCAACATGACTGACCAATAGTGCAAGCGAAAAGCACGACTCTTATGATTGATCGTTCATGATCGAGACGATGCTTGTGTGATAGTGAATGTGACTTCATGTGTGAGTGCGACAGATGCTTTCATGGTGAACACAACAAACACATATGAAGCAAAGGCTTTGAGAATAACCATAACACGGTTGCATGCATGACTTAGACATTAACATGCAGAGACTTAAGTGCAAAAAACAAGCAAGGTGAATGTAAAGACTCACACGAGCTCACGGAGTGAACCTGAGTGTGTGCAGTCATTAAGTGAAACTCTTCAAGGGAGGCTCCGAAATTGGTACAGGCCAAAATTTTGGAGGGTGGTTGAAGCTGCTACAATAGTTTCATTGCCCCCTCCTCCTCCTCCTAAAGAAAATTTTCCACATCACCCACATTCAATTTATTCATGTGTTTTTCCCTATCCATAGGTAGAACATTATCCCTCTATACTTGTTGACCAACCTCCTCCATATGTTGCTCAAGTTTCTAGACATGTTATTATCTTGCTCAGTCCATTTCTCATTCATCCAAACATGCTACCAAGCCCCCTCACCCTGTTTCCATCAATGAAAGACAAAAGGATCAAGTCACTAGGTCTAATTCCTCTTATGATTCCTCCTACTCTATGACATCCCATCCTCGCCAGTAGGAGAAACAAGCTAAAAGTGCCCCTCTCACAAGCTAAGATGATAGTTCATGAATGTTTTCAATTTAATTTATATGTTCAAATTATGTTGTTTGTTTTCTACCATTGTTTTGTTTATTTGCACTGGTTTATATGGACATATGGCATATTTGCATATTTATGTGGATTATTTGCAACACTTATTTATATGAATGGAATTTTTTGAGGGTCTTTTATGATGCACATGTTATATGTTATTATATGTTATCTAGAGGATTCACATACATTTTGGAGGATATATTTATACATACATCATGATTATGATGGAGACACAAGTGGTGTTTTGGGAGGCACAAGGAGGTTATATATTGTAGTTCGTTGATACTTATTTCAGCATACATATCTATGGTTAAAGATGATTTTTCATGGATGCACGAAGGTTCCATTTTCTCTTTCACATTTTATGGAAGCATGCTTAATTTATATTTTATTATATAGCACACATATTTTTTTGGTTATAATATTATTATAATTAAAATTCATATCAAATGAATTGTTTTTATGGAAAAATAAGGGACCCACTTACTAGGAAACTTAGATGTAATGATTTAAAAAATTAACTCTATTTATTTTTCCCTTTAGAATCCCCACCCTCAACCTCTAATAAAAGCTTGATTAGAGAATATGTTATAATTAATTACCCAAGTGGTTCAATTTCCTAACCACTTTGATGGAGCATAAAAAGAGGGAGAGGGCTATGAAGGAAGGGAGAGAAGATTGTTATGAGAGGCACACACTAAATTCAAGTTGTCATTCATTCCTTCTGATTTCGATATTCTGTGAGTAATACGAAGTTGAACCAAAAGATGGCAATAGATATTTTTCAAAGGGAAGATATTGTCTAACAAACAACTCCACTCATCTTTTGGATCCATGATTTTAGGTAAATTGATTTTCTGTCATTTTATTTGCTATTTGAAGGTCTAGTTTTATTTGATTAGTTCTAAAAACCATTTATTTTTGCAAGGAAACGTACCATTATATCAAAGAATTTGTAGGAATCTTCTTTCTTATTCTATTGTACTCACAAACTTTTTTTCTTATTTAATAAAATTATCCTCTTTTCTTTTTGTTTTTGTGTATAATTCTCACAAAATTTCATACCTTATTAGCAGTTTATTTTCTAAGTTTAATGCAAGTAAGGATTTACAATGTTTTGAAGCCTAAAAGTCTTAAAATGTTGATTAGTTTTTTGTTGTCCATGTCTTATTTTTTTATTTATGTTCGCATATTTTAATATGCCTATTTATATTGACAAACTCTTATAAAATTTCAAACATTATTTAGTAATTATTTTATTTTATTTTATTTTTTCTACTTAAGTGTCCTGTAAATAATCACCTGAAATTATAGTAAACTTGTCAATTCTCACTTAATCAGTCACATCAAAGGGCATAAAATATAGGGTAGAGTTGTCCCATTATCTCACCTTCCCTAGTTAGATGTGAGGGGTTGGTTAAGAGAAACACAACACTTCTCTTTAATAAACACATATAAATGTTCATGTGATATGAGGGATGTGGGGAAATCCTTATGTTCCTTGTATCCTGCATAGCATGGCTTGTTTCAATTTGAATGTAAATATATGCATAGTTATACTAATTGGCATGTGAGAATCCTTGTGTCTAATTCTCATATGGAAAAGAGCCTTAGTGGAGGTTGACAATTTCTATATGCTAATTTTGGTTATTATGTTTTCTTTATGGATGCTTGTCATTAGTGGCTAATGCCTTTCTTATTCAAGGAATGGGATGTAAAATATGGGAAAGGTTAGTTTAAGCCTATAAATGTTGTTATCTCAATATGAATTAAAGCTTCCATGTTCAATACTTGAACCAGATGAGCTCAAAGGAAAAGGTATTGGGTAAAACTTGTAGATAAAGGATTTGTAACTCTGATAGATAATGATGTTCTTAATGACTGCTTGCTTGCGTTGGTTATAACACTATGATTATTAATGCAATGTTGATTTCTTTCTTTTCCAATTAGGCGTCGGGTGTAGCACTATAACATAATAGCTATGTACTTGCTGTAAGATTGCATGCATATACCTGATACATTTCATAGATGTGAAAATTATAAATTATAAAAATGGCAAATTCTTATATGATTAATGGTTTTTGACTAACCTTTAATATTACAAATGTTTTGTTGTTGCAAGACCTTGTAAAGAGCATGATTGTAATTAATGCTAATAATTTTGGTAAAAGACCAACTTCTAAACCTCACAAGGCATGATTGTAAATGAACTGATATGCTCACATGCATGAAAATATTGATTTCTGAAAAATTATGTTAAGATGTAAAACATGCATACTTATGTCCTAGATTTTGAGAGGTGTGACTAATGAATAAGCTTATATATGTGTGCATTTGTAGGACAACATGTTGGTTGTGGAGCCTGATTATCTTCTATATTCAAAAGTACCGCCACATTGGACGTAAAATATTCGCTGTAGGGGGGGTCCAGGGGGGGCCAGCTGCGACCTTTGGGAGCCCCCTCCTGGTGGGGGGTTTCGGGGGCAACGCCCCTGAAGCTAAAAACAGCTGTAAAATTTCCTTGTAAAAGTATAGTAATTTCTAGTCAATCTGGGCCATTTATTAGGTGGATGATCTGACGGTAGAACTTATGTTTAGTTTAGGGTTTTTTTTCCCTAGAAGGCAACCCCTCTCTTTGTATGAGGGCATTGTATTTGAGGCTGTGAGATAGATGGGTATTCTGTGTGTGCGAGAAACAGAGAGGTGAGACTGAGAGAGAAGACAGAGGATATTACAGCGGATTTGCTGTAGGTTGTCTCTCTTCATTTTGCTGGATAATAGAAAGGAAGGACTGGCTGTTTGGGGTGGACATAGCCCAAACTGGGTGAACCACATATATCTGTGTCTCTCTTGTTTTGTGCGTTTTCTGTGTTTATATTTCTACAATATTTTATGTGTTCCATTGCTCCGTAATATTTAATATTCTAACACAACATGCTTACTATAGCATGACAAGGAGACAACCAATATGTATTTTGCATTAATGATACTAATAATTGAATGTAAATAATAATGTACAAAGAGATTAGTACAACAAGGAAAGTGTAGCTGGTAAGAGCCCTTAGACACTTGAGACAACAAGATATAATTCTGAAAGAAAAGCAAGAGGAGAGGGTATTCCCTCAAGCCCCACTGATAAGCATTGAAGGATTCCTCCCAGGAGAAATTGGAGGGGTCATACAAGTTTAAAAGGCTACTATGAAATCTTAAAGAAGGCTCAGGCTAAGATTTTACTCACGAAACATTGAAAACATCAGAACCCATGGGGATTGGGTTATTGTGATTATTGAATATTTAATGTTTTATGTTCCTCGATTGATTTTATGTTTTATTTTCCATTTTGAATATTGATTTGTGCATGGCCATGGTAACTTTGTTTGCGGTTTTATATTGTTTTCATGACTTTTATTGTGTCCATATTTTTCCTTTTTAATTTTTTCCTTTCAACTTTCATGCTTAGAGCCTAGGGAAAACATGTTAGGTGTGGAAGGGAGGCCAAAATCTCTAGAAGAGAGGTAATGATGAATAATGAAAAGTGTGACATGAGAGAGACACTATTTATAGCTAAAGCACGTGAATGAAAATAAGGAAGAAAAGGAAGGGGAAACACGAGAATGATATGAGTAATAACATGATAAATGTGTTCCATGTAATGAAGAACACCAAGTTGGATGATGGTTCAAAAGATATTTAGCTAGCAGTTTATAAGTGTGATCGACTAGGTTGCAACTAAATTATTTGTAGGCCAGTCAGCATTGACCAACTAACTTATACATTGTTTTCTAAACAAAGAAGGCCTGACTGAGGCCAGGGCAGACCACTCCACATTCTAGTGACGGATCAAGCCAACTAGAGTGAACACCATATTAGTTGATATTCTATATGATCAAATACCTTTTTAAAAGTTTAAAGTAAAAATAAACCCAACTAAGGGTGGTGTTGACCCCAAAGGCACAAATTTTAATGAAGATAGGTTCATGCGGCTTTCTAGCAAACCATAATAAACATGCCATGGAAAATGAATAGGGTTTGTAGAATAACAAACAATGTAAACTCAAATAAAACCCACTTAAATATAGGAGACATATATTAAATATAAAGAAATGATTATAGATACAGCCTCATATGTCCTGGCCCCACTCAAATTGGTTTTACATTGGATTGGTCACCTTCTATATACTTGTAGGCTTACATTTAAATACAAGAAGAGAGAGAATCATGGGTCATTTCAAATCCAAAATAATCTCCACATCATTCTAACCACATGCCTAAGACAACAAATAGATAAAAAATTCATTGGCGATTATAAAAAATTTGAGGAAAATTACATCCCCTCAGCCACATTCATTAACATGAATGAAAGAGCCAAGTAGGGGAAGAATTCTGGTAAAATAATTCCTTACCTAACATATTCTTGCTTGTATACATCAAGTTGTCTAAAATCTAGTCTTATTTGAAAATTTTCAAAGTATGCTATGGCCATGGCTAAGTGGAAAACATTATGGTAGCTAAGTGGGCTAGTTAGGTCCATGGGAATACTGGACAGTGAAATGGCACAAAGGAAGTTCTCTTAACTTTAACTTCAATTATGCAAGTAAAATTATGTGTTGTACTCATGATCATGTTGATGAATATATGTATATAAATGTCAATGTGTCTGATAAGGTCTTGTTGGAGGTCCTTCTTATCGAAGAGGGACCATCTAAATTTACCTAATGCATATATGAACAACATAAAAATGATTTATGGTTTAATGAGAAATCCATGGAGAAAAAGGGAATTCTTGTTGATTTATGATTTTAATATCATGAGAATATGACTCTTATATTGTGCCCATGTTTACATTATGAATAGGGAATGCTAAAGGTATTATCAGTAGATGAAGGAGCAGTGTCATATGTGGCATACTAGAGCAAGCATGGAAAATTGAAGGGACCACAGAACCAAAATTTGGACTTATCTAGTGTGTGTACAAGGTCAAAGAGAAGAGAAGGCATTGGGTGTTTTCCAGGTTAGGAAACTAATCTAGAGTGTATGAGAAGGGAAAATACCATTAAATTCTTTTTGGGTTAGGAAACTAATCTAGTGTGTGTAAAGAATGAAGCAAAGACAACTTCAAAGATAAGTATAAATATTTCATTGATTTCAACAAATTTGCAAACTATGAACATGATTTGATATTATGATTTATAATGATTTGATATATAAGAAAATTGACTTGTGGTGACAGGAATAAAAATAAAACAACAAGTTTCACCTCATGAATAAGTTGCTAATGAGGTATGATTTAAGTTTATGGTAATTTGTAACATAACCCCTACTAACCGTAGTCCTCAATAAGTTTATAAGGAAGAAATTATGATGTTAACCCAATCTCCAAGGTGTAGTTATGGAAATGGGATCTAATTATTTTTTTCTTTTCAATTTCCTCAAAAATTAAAATAGATACCATCATTACACTTGTCTCATCGAGACCTTTCCAACCATATAAATTTTACATTGATATGGATTATAGGTCAAAATATGTGACCAAACAAACTAGGCCTTTCCATGCCATATTTCTTGCCATGTGGCACACATGTGACACCTCATGGGGTGCCCACGTGGACACTATGCCACCTGGAGAGCTTACATGGAAGGTGTGTCGACCTTTCTAGTCAAAGTACAACCCTTTCGACCCTTTAGTAACTAACTCCTACCCTTAGTATGGGATATGGGTGGTAAGGGAGAATGTTACACAACAGTTCATGGATTAATGGGTCATTGACATTAGCCTACTTGTTATACTTTTCAAGTCTAGTCCGAATTCCTCCTTGCTTGAGAGCATGATTGGTCAAGTAAGACTAGTGATTCATCTCTAGTTAAAGGGATTGCCAATTCATCACAATACTATTGTAATGTTCATTATTTGTGAAATCCTAGCTAATTATAATTCTCTCTAGTTGGCATATCTACCATTATTTATACATGATTGTTTTTTCACTTGACATGGAAGTTATCCTCAACTATTCTTGGGTTTGAACTATAAGCTTGCATTTGTCATGGTAATTTTGATGAACTACACCCAACATAATATCATTGTGAATAATGTATGACAAAAAGAACATACAAGAATCAAAGTTTCCTTAACAATATCACTATGAACAATGGACGACAAAAAGAACCTACAAGAATAGAAGTTTCCTTAAAACAATACGCGATATTCAAGTTGGGAAACTCAAGAATTATCTTCATCCTACATAAAATAAAGTATAAATATACATTTTTTTAAGATTGATTGAAAAGGCATACCAAAATATCCATTCCTTCTTGCAATAAAATTGTAGCAGCCTTAGTGACAATATGTTGTTTGCTTGACTATGCATTTCCACGTTCTCATTTTTCCATTGCTAACTATTGTGTAAATTTTCCTATAGCCCTAGTAAAGTTTGAGCCTATGATTTTTAGCTACAAAATATGTGTTAGGTTGACAGGTCTTTAATGTCCTTGTGGGAATACATTTGAAAATGTGATATGAAAAATTGGGTACTTAGGCTATACTTCTAATGCTATCATAATTGCACAGATCACTAGTAGTTATAGTGTTACAAAGATGTCATCATTCGTTGGCATACATTTTACAAATTATTAAACACTAGAGAGACAATAAAGTGTCCCTAGAAGTATTGATGAAACATTTTCTATGAGAATGGAAAAACATGTCGACTTCATTGTAGCGAGGTGGGATTTCATCCAAATGGATTTTATCTTCAACGGAGTTACTGAGATGGGTATAATGGCTAGGTATTTGGATACTTGGAGTAACGAGTTCATTCATCCTAGAATAAGGGATTCCAACAACAACAACATCTAGAATCCGTGGATGGTTCAATAAAATCTCCTATACCTAGAACAATACATTGTTATTAGCGAAGGAATATACAAAATTTAAATAATCGACATTGTCTATTGCAATTACCGTAACCCAAATCCTAAAACATGGATGATTTCTTCTCTCTTTAAATCAAATAAGAAAACTACCTTCTCGTGATGTGATATGAGTGGAGGTCATAGAAAATTGTAGTATGGAATAACAAGAATAAATGGAACTCATGCATAAAGATGCCAGATGGATTTGAAAAAAAACTCACAAATGTAAAAGGTACCTACCTTCATCTAGGTTGTCATGTGATGTTCCCAAGAGTCTATGAATTTGGAATCAGTCTTAGATTAATGGGTCGATGGAAACCATTCAATTATTTTTTGAAGTATTGATACAAATGTGTGTATGTTATGATATTTGTTGTATTGATCTCCTCCCTCTCATCAACTGTTCTTGAGTCTTGAGCCTAAGCCTAAATTTCTCATGGCAATGGCCAACCTTAACAAAGCGCAAGTTGATGAGCAAGAAAAAGTTAGGATAGGCTAAGGAGATACTCTCTTTCTATCCCCTCAAGGTACCATGGATCAAAGATTTGACGAACCCCTTTTTCCCATAATATTTTAGCTAGGATATCTTGAAGAGCCTATGTAAGGAAACAATGTGTGAGATCCCATGATGACCCATCCTAGCCTTGAAATTACTGATGGGGACTTCCTCTTGAATATAAAGTGCCCCCTCACACATAGCATTTGGTTACAACCACTTCTTAATTTCTTTTTTTTTATAAGTAAGAGACGAACCATGTATTAATAAAAGTTACATAAAATAGAGAGTGCCATAGACATCAAGGTAGAAAGGAAGCAAAAAGGACTGTAACAGCTAGGCCAAAGAAGCGTTGATTGAATCAACAACAAAAAAAATAGATGTCAACAAGAAACTAGCTCAAGCAATCCCCACCGTTGAAGACAAAATCCCGATCCAATGGTCAGTGCAAAAATCACATGGCAAAGAAGCCCAAGGGATAACCGTGCGATGAGAGCGGTTTCATCTCTCCTCTTAATGCCACGCGTCATCCCCTGAATGAAATCACAAGCAAAAACCAAAAAAATAGAAACCAACTTAGAGCTGCGCGAAACCCATTTAGAGGTATGGGATCTATGAACGTGGTCTTGCGAAGCGATGGGCCCATAGAGGGACCCACCAATGGCCATGTGGCTCTTGGCTGACCAACTCATCACCATCATTAGATGGGGACCACCTGACCAAGTCGGGTTTAGAACCTTTGAGTAACCATCACAACTAATCCCAATCGTTGATAGAAGCGTCCCAATCCAACGCCCCTCGGAGATATCGCATGGCTGAGATGCGCGGGGTTAAACACGTGATGAGAGTGTTTTCCTCTCTCATCATGATGCTGTGTGTCACCCCCTGAGTGGAATCACATACTTTTTCCACTAAACCAGAAACCATCCGAAGCTTGCGTGACATACCACTTTTGGTTTTGCGTTCGTTCTTGGCTAGTCTTTCTGCACCCGTTTGCCAAGTGATGATCGTCTATTCGATCCCACCGACCTTTCTATGCCCAGCCTTTCTGAGCTATCCATCTGGAGTCGCCATCAACAACCTGCCCTTTCTCCAGTATCTGCATTGTCCATCCATAAATCCCAATCTGCATTTTCCAAAGTGAAAAAATCCTCCCGCAGCTTCCCGGCAGGAAGTAGCTCCCATGGATACCGAGAATCCCTATCCTTATTAGTCACTCCTTCATTGGCCAACCTATTCTACAAGCATATTTGCCTTCCTTCTAACATGAACAAATCTTATCGTTTTAAGTATTTATAAGTGAGAGTGGAGACAGTGAAACACCCGCAGCAGCTTTTAGTGCTTTAACACTTTATCTGGCGAGGTTCCATTTTGAATCTTCTTGGCTACTTTGATGACCAAATATAAATCTGCTTCAATTATAACATTCTGTAAATTTACTTCCACCAGGATCTCCATACATTGATCTAGTGCCAAAAGTTCAGCCATATTATTAGTACCCGTTTCCAAGTGATCACGGAAAATATATTTTGTAAGCCCCTCCAGATCCCTGATGGCACCCCCGAAGCCATCTTTCCCAGGATTTCCCTTAGAAGCTCCATCAATATTTAATTTGAAGAAGCCCTGTGGAGGGGGCTACCAACCCCTATCCCCTGAGTTTATTGTTCTCACGTTCTTCTTTATTCCTTAAGGGTTGATGGATTGAAGACCCAGATTAGTAAGAATGTGTACCTCATGAGGCAGAGGAGGATTCAAAGGATTTGTTCTCAGAATGCTCCTAAATGTTTCCTTGAGCTATTTCAATATTTGATTGATGATAAGTAGGGTCTCTCTGGATTTATTTTTAAAGATCCGCATATTACATTATTTCGAAATATTCCAGATGACAAAGCCTAGTACAAGCATCCAGGCCTTGTTGATGATCTCATTCTCTGAGAAGTTCTTCCTCCAGTTTGTTAAAGTATTGGATATACTGAGCCTGTCCTTGTCTGTCTATCTGAAGCTAGAGGCCACCCAATCCCAAATTTTATCAGAGACACAGATTTAAAAGGTGTTCAATCGTTTCCTCATGCGATCTGCAAAGGTGACATTTAGAGGGGCCAATGAAACCTTTCTTAAGAAGGTTTTCCCAAGTGAGAATTTTCCTTTGATGGACAAGCCAGATAAACAATTTTATTTTCATCCATTGAGGAGTTTGCCACAAGTCCTGCCATACTTTCTCAGCATTTAGAAAGTTAAAACATGTGACTTCCTGTTTAGCCTCTTTGAGGTTATAGTTGCCTTCATTATTCTTTGCCCATCTTAATCAGTGAGGTAAGGAGGAAACCAGAATCCTTCTTTGCTCTAAATCCTTGGCAAGAACCTCTGCCATGGCCTTCAAAGGGCTCTCTTCATTGTAACTTAGGTCCTTCCATTTCCTCCATTTTTCCTTGTCCCTCCCTTGATCCCAAAAATCTTTTACTAATAAAAGACCTTTGCTGTCTGTGTCTCTCTTAAGGGCCGCTAGATCAATCTTGTTCAGGATGGGTTCCTGTTGCCAACTATCCTCCCAGAAGTGAGCTCGGTCCCCTGCTCTAATTTCCCAAAAACAATGTTGCTGAACAATACTTTTGTTCTTCCACGCAAGGTTCCAGATGTGTGAGCCCCTAATTTGTCTGATCATTCTAATGTGATCCTGTTCCTACTAGTGCTTGGTGTACTTTTGTGTCCAAAGCTTGGCCCAGGGTGCTCTCGACTCCTTGATCCATTGCCACCAGAGCTTGGCTCCCAAAGCTTGGCTTAGAGTTTCTGGATCTTCCAACCCCAAACCACCATGGCTTTTGGGCTTGCAGAGATTGTCCCAGGAAACTAGAGCCCACTTATTTTTCTTTTCCCCTTTGCCCCATAGAAAGTTTCTTTGAATGCTTCTTATTTGTTGCTTAATACCTTGAGGAGCAGGGATAGATGCAAACATGAAAATGGGAATGGCCTGCAATACCACCTGAGTGAGCACCAATCACCCTACAAAGTTTAAAGCACTGCATGTACAATTGCTAATTTTGTCCTGAAGTTTTTTTAGAATTGGTTCCCATATTTGCTTACATAGAGGTTTGTCAGTGAGAGGAATGCCAAGATATTTGGAGGGAAACTGTTCCCTTTGAAAACCAATAATCCTGGTGATATTTCTTTGTATAGAAATATTAATGTTAAAGAAGAAAACTTTGGACTTGTTTTGGCTTACCTCTTTGCCTGCTGCCATAGTGAAATCATTTAAGATCTCTTTGATTACCCTTGCCTCCCTAATTGTGGGTACACCCTGCAGCATAGTATCATCCACAAATTGTTGATGAGTGTTACTCTCCATCCGGGGTGAGCTTGATTCCCTGAATTCTACCTTCAACATTTGCCAATTTGATTGCCCTACCAAGCCCTTCCATGATGAGGACAAAGAGGAAGGGAGAGAGCAGATTACCTTGTCTGAGCCCTCTGGAGGGTGTAAAATTGTTAGTGTTACACAGTAATTTGTCACCATTTGTCACCATCCCTGTTACCCCTCTCCTGCACCTTGGAGGACTCATTCCAGGATTTGTGAGAAGTGACAAGACTTGAAACCACTTGCATCATTCACCTCTGAACATGAGCTGCATATGCCCTTAAGACATCTCCTGCTCTTTGCCCTTAAAAATAGCCCTTTTTACATTAGTGCTGGTCCACTGTGTTATGCCCACGCCAATGGGGAAAATCCCATAAAAGGGGCGCGCCATTAGCGCTCTGTCCCAGAGTCGCAATCGCGCCAACCTTTTTGGGCAAAGTTTTGAACTAATCAACCTCCGAAAGTTCTATCCAACTCATTCACCAACTGCATCCAAGTTAAGTGAGGATGGTTTGGCTTCGAATCTCCTTGAATGGGAAATAGTTTGCCACCATTCCATAGAAGTTTCCAAGTGATGAAGCCAAATCCATTATTGTTGTGATTGATCTTATCCCTTCCTTTTCATCTATAAAAGCTTGTCTCCATGCCTTGAGCAAGCTAGTGGTAGTGGTAATTATACTGGTGCTGAAAGGAAGATATCAAGAGATTAGAGTTGCAAGAGCCTTCTTTGTGTCCATAAGGCTTAACCTAAGTAAGGAGATCTTGTTACCAAAGAGAGAGAGGCTTGTCCCTCCTCCCTTCAAGCTTTGCA